>JANHAO010029126.1:0-10440 GCA_026873985.1 Saraca asoca
ATAATAAATAATGGATCAAAATCCAGTGTATGCTAAGATTAAAACTGTTTGGATACATGAAATGAATATGAAATCATGCCACTTACTTTATTTATCCACACAAAATGAACGAAAATGAAACATCAATCATGGTTTCAATCACACTAATACAAACTCCCCATTTCTCTTGAATTTTTACCGATTTTCCATTTCCCTTCCTGATTTTATACTTCATTTTATAAACAAATTGTTACAATAGCCAATGATTTTATATTAATACAAGTTCAATTCATTTTATTAACAAATTATCAGCAATATTTACAAATCTATTCTCTTACATTCGAAGCATTTTATAAATAAATTATTATAGGAGTAACACTTATACATTCATTCTCTCACATTTAGTTTTGCGCATTTTTACATTAATTATTGTTATTTATATATGATTTTGAAAATGTGAGAATTGAAACTTGAAAAAAAATTAAAAATATAACAAATAAAAAATATTTTAAATATATGCAATATAACTCTAGTTTCAATTTATTTATTTATGATTTAAAGTATCATAAATAAATAATTTGTGATTTGTATTGTTAATATTTTATCCATTTGTACTAATTTTTTATATAAATCTAATTGATTCTATTATATATCAATCATTTACTCCCTAATTAATCATAATTTAACCTTCATTACACTTTATTATTTCCAAATTTCTTGTCACCTAAATGCAAAACCCTAGAAAATTCTTTAGGAATTTGAATTTAAACAAAAAGAGGGAATTATTTTTGTAATAATTCATTTTTGTGATTTTATACATGTAATTTTTAAGTTAAATCAATTATTTATTTTTTATATTTTTGTTTGATTTATTTAAGTAGTAAGATTTATGTTATTTAATTTTATTGTAAAAAGGACATATATAAATTATGTCTTTCAGCCTTTGCATGTTATATTTTATGTTTTTAATAATATTAATTTATATATTTAGTATGTATGCTCAATAATATTTATTTTTTATTTTATATGACACTTTATATTTAAATAAGAACATATATATTATATGTATGTTTTATTAATAAAATAGGTTTTTTTTAGTGATATATTGATAGTTTGAATAAAATTTATCACAGTAACACTTTCTTTTATTTTCAGTCATTATATGATAATAAATTTTAAACATTAAAATAACGATTTTAAATATATTAGATATTAAAAAATTAATTAAATAATTCATTTAATTTTTTACATTATTTACAATTAAAACTTTTATTTTTAACTTGATAAAAAATTATAAATTAATGTAAATGTATGAATTACTAAAAATTATAAGAAAAATATCAAAACTTATGAATTGTATGATAACGTGGATGTTATCAATATTTACACTGTACTGTAAATTATATATTTAAAATAAGAACGAGTGAAAAGTTTAGACGGAAAAATTGTTTCCCATGCGGCATTAAATCTGGCAAAATGTCGTGTGAAGGCTCTGCATGGATTATTTGGTGCAACCGATGTATTTTGTTGCTTGCATCGTACTCTAAGTGATCACATAGCTTCTATGATGTTGGATTGAAATGCGTGCAAGTAACAGCACACACCACATTCAATGCTTGATGTGATCAAACGGGACGTGTTGCCGTCTCACGTTTTGCAATTACAGGACATCCACATTAATTCTGTGGGGTCGCACCCACTTGTGTAACCTTTCTCATCCATTCCTTTTCTAGTTACACATCTCCATTTACAAATCTGCTGTTTTCGGTAGCTCTGTCAAACTTCCCTTCAACGACAAATTAGTTGCATCCAACTGAAAAAAACTTGTCATTTTTACAAAATGGAATTTAAAGTTGAGAAAGAAATCCAAAGAAAATCTAATTAAAAATATCTCACTTGCCATTAATTTCATGAATGATAATTTTAGTTGCATACCTCCCTCATTTATAACTTTAGCGTATGATATAACATAATATGTTTAAATTACGTCACTAACTTAAAATAAACAGAATCAATATTAATTACATATGATGAGAAATTGTGAAAGAATTGATTTTACATAGAATTTTTTTTTTTTTGTGTTATATATCTATCATGTTAACAAAATAGACACATAATTTATATATATAATAAGATAAATAAAAAAATCTTATGTTTATTTTTCTCTGACATAGCAAAAAATACAAAAAAAAAAAAAGAAGAGAGAGAAGATGCAAATTTTTTTATAAGTAACTGTAGTTTTTTAGAGGGTAAGATTAGATAAAATTCTTTAATTGTTTGTCATTGAATTCTTCATTTGAATTATAAAATGTATATTGATTTTTTCACCACTTATTATTAATAGTTACGATTATAATAGCTATTGATAAAAAAATTGTATTTAAATTGTAATAATTAATAAGATAATCAATACACATATTATAATTTAATTTGATACATTATATGAAATTTAACCGAACTTTTGCCCTTTTCGAGAATCAAAATACAAGGAAGAAAGGGAAAAGTAAAGATAAGTCGCTAAAATTAAGGATGCGGAGGCCGGTCGCGTCATTTGGGTTGAGGAGTCATGATTTATCATAAAAACACGTACCATGAAAGCTTCCTATCGTTCCTACGTGCATGGTAATGCAATTAAAGACGAGTGTCATATTTTCTTCATAAGAAAAACATGAAAAAAGAATTCGATTAAATAAATTAACTAAATATATCAACTACTGGATTTATACATATATATATATATATATGAAAGTTATGAACTCAAAATTAACATAAAAAATGGTGGGTGATCTTTATCTGTGATTAGAGTGGTGGAGTTTCAACAATTTTGATTGATTTGAAAAGAATGCATGACCAGACAGTGGTTGAACATTTTCGAAATTGTTCATTAGTGGATATTAATAAAATAGTATAATTTTAAAATTCAGACTTGCAAAGGAAGACATATTTTATTAAGCAAATAAAGAAATATTTTTTTTCATAATAAGAATGATTAATTTATTAGACTCATTTATATATACAAAATTTTGAAATCAAATCTAAAATGGAAAGCAAGACAAAATTTTCAATAAATATTATATGCTACTTGAATAAAAAATTATGAACAAATGCATTGTATAATATCATTATTATAAATAAAATTAATTGAGGGCATAAAGTGAAGGGCAAAAAATAACTGCCCTAGCTACCCAGGTGGCCACATTAAGTGGTTATTAGTCGTTTTCTTGAATATCACATTGAAGCCATTTTTTTTTTCTAAACTTAAATACTTTAGGAATTGGACCACTGTGGATCTGTTTGTAGGGATCACTAGTGGTACCACAGATTGATATCATGTAAGCCATGTGTCTTCCTTAAAAGGGGTTTAGCTTTTCAATTAATTGGTATTTTCAGAATAACTATTTTGATCATTTTCTCTGTTGATGCATAACAAGTGGCTTCATCAAGAACAAAAAGAACCAAATAAATCATTGATCAACTTAGACCCACCAATGCATGGTTGGTGAGAGTAAGACAATTTAATGAGATAAAGAGATGGTGATTTGGTGCTGCTTACGCCCCAACTACATCATTAACGTCCCTATAGCTGATGTGAGTGCGGACTTGAGCCATCTTACTGATAGATATGGATAAATTACTTTAGTTTAATTATATTTATATTTTTTATTTTTATGTTGTAATTTAAATTTACACTCATAATTTTTTTTTTCTATTAAAATAAAAAAGTATCAATATAATTAACCCGAATTTAAAAAAAATGTATATAATTTGTCTTATATTATATTATACATCATTAGTAGTTATATATATATCATAATTGAAAGTAAATTATCACACTTATCTACTAACCCTTCTTAATTAATATATTTTTACTATGTATATATTAAAAATAAATGATTAGCATTTTCCTCTTATCAAATCAAACCTCAAGTTCTTTATCTCAACCAAAAAAATAATAATAAAAATGTGTCCCTACTTGGCTTGTTTTCTATCTCACAAACTTAATCATCTATACTTTAGCCGCTTCAAGACAAAGATGAATAGGTGTAAGGAGGCATTAATTAAGTGTGAGACTTAAGGACGTGAACTTTTTCTTAACTTGTATTTTTGTTTCATGTAAGTCATGGTTTCAAACACTAATTCCTTCCTTGATTGGTTGGTTCTTGGAGCGGTGTTTCTTACCTATAATAAGTTCTATCAACATGATGTTATTTGCTTAACCTTTGGAGCCTAGTCAAGACACGTTAGCATAATGATCTTCTCCAACTTGTCATTTTTGTAACATGGGAAAAAATAAAAATATGTTTAATCATGTACATATAGAGTAGATACTTATATGATGATATTGATTTTAATTTTAAATCACTTGTAAATACAATTTTAATTAACTCTGACATGACTTAAAATAAGGTATAACTTTTGGATGATTAATCGAGATTAACTAAAAAATTAATTTCAACGCGTAACTTAATTTATATTAATTGATCGGTCACATTTAATCAATCAATTTGGGTGTAAAATTTAATAAAATGAGAATATGGTGATGTAACTATTTAAACAATACACGATAAAAGGTGTGACTCAACTTTGTATGAATAATGTGATATTAACAATCGTTTAGTGATGATTTTGCTAATGTTACTAATACGTTCTAGACACGTGATATCACCTAATTTATCTAAGAATATGTTAATTAACATGTTCAAAACTTATATATATTAACAGGTGTTATTCGTTTATATCATATTGATTATACTATTAAAATTTTGTTAAAATACTGAGTTAATTATTAGAGCATATTCAATACACTATTTTTGCCATATGGTACTAGTCTTATTTTGTTTATAGGTCACTTTTCAACTTCATTGCTTATTGGCCTCATTACTTGAAAAGTTTCAAATTTTATTTTATGCTGTAAATTTATAATATTTGTTATTGACTAATTAGATAAGTTTGGTAAAAAATCTTTAAATATGATTAATAAAAATCTAAATTTAAATTATTTACTAAAAGATAATTTTATATTTTTATTTGACATCTACTTTATATTTTATCAGAATTAATTTTTGTTAATAATAATTAATATAAAGTGACGGAGATGATTCGTAAAAAATGAGAGCATGAATATATCACGTTGGGGTTTCGAAAGAATCTTCCATTTCATGCCACAGCTAGGAGGTACAAAGCCATTAAATTAGGATAAAAGTTTTATTTGTTAAACTTTTTTGTTAATCATAAAATGCAGTGTAGGTGACGAATTTACAAATTCGTAATGGGAGTGGGTCCCGTTTGAAAGGTGCAGGTGGGCTCCATTAATTGGATACACTCAAAGGCTCTCCTGCCCTACCACGTGCAAGTGGGCTCCAATATTTATTTATTTTTCTTCTTATTTGGCCAATTTTTTCTCTTTATTTTCTATATGAACAGTTCTTTCATACCCATTATTAAATTTCGGGTATGCATACCTTATTGTCAAATTGGTGTTGGAAAAATTTTATAGATTTTAATGAAATATTAACATTTTGTGTAAATTATACATGTACACATGTATAAATTAACAATTTTTGTTAATTTTATATCAATGAACTCTATTTTTTTTTCATATAAATGTTTTTTTTTTAATGAAAAACTATGAAAGTATAAAAAATTTAAAATGTATATAAGAATATATATCAATATAAATTTATTTTTAAGTCCTTAAAGAAATATAACTTAGTTTTTTTAGTCAATCGTGCAGATGTGGCCTGTTTATAGCCAACAGGTAGAGCCAATTAACTTAATGCTTGTGCTTTTGAGCGTATTATCTCTTTATATATATATATATATATATATATATATATATAAGCATACTATTTCACATATTTACCAAAGTAACTCATCTACACTTATAAATTCCTGGCACGCACGTTCCTTCTACTAAAAGTAAATAGTTTTCTCAATTAAAAAGAAGGTTTATGTTTTGCTGTATATTAAAAAAACGTATTATTATGTATTTTTATAAAAATATACCTTTTAGAACTTTTTTGAAAAAAAAAAAAATCCTTTACAGACCTAATTATTAATCCACAAAGAAACTTTTATTCTTGCGTATTTGTATGGTGTAAAGGAATAGATTATGAATTAAGAAAAAGATAAATATAAATTTATGTTATTAAAATAGTAAGTTTTGGTCATAAAAATCATAAATCTCAAAATAATACGTTATATTTTTCTCTCAAAAATAAATACAAACAAGCTAAGCAATCGAGGAAGACACGTCCGCGTCAGGCATTTGACATTGGTCAACAGAAAAAATGTCCCAATAACAACCACGAAAGTCACTTTCCCTGCCCTTACCCATTATCTCACCAGCACCCAGGCCACTTCTTTGTGATAACAAAGAATTGGTTGATAGTATCTGTCCAACTTTTATAGATTAACCACAAGATTGTCATAAAGATAATTAATTATATATAATTTATTTTATATTTAATAGTATTATTTTATAATTAATTATAAGAATAGTTTGATTTATATAAAGAGAATAAATTTTTACATAAATTATCTTTTTTAAAAAATAAATTTTCTTATAAACTTTCTTAAAAATACTCAGTTGTTTAAATAATAATAGAAATTAAAAATTTTAATAAATTTTTTTATTCGAGAAAAAGGTGTATAAGTAACTTTTCACATTTTAATTTTTAAGAAGTCTTATTTCATCTTTTTTTATTAATTAATAATTAATTAAATAACATACATTCATCACTTTCTAAAAAGTTGTATTTCCTTATAATTTTTTGTCAATCAAATAATCTTATAATATTTTTATTGGGATAATGTATAGAAAATTTATTTTTTAATGTCAAATTATTAAAAAGTACATTAAACAATGATGATTCAATAAAAGTTTTTATACTTATAATGAGATAAGAATAACATGGTAAAAAAAATGAAAAAATAAAGATAATAAGATATGAATTTAAATATTTTTTCTATAATTTTAATTAAAATTATAACTATTTAAATTATTTTTTATTTTAATTTAACTTATTATTAAATATTTTAATCATTATATTAAATAATCATAGGCTAAAAAAATTTTCATTCCTTTTCCATATCTTTTATTGACAAAAATGATTAATTTGTAGATTAAGTTGATGGAAGAATTTCTCTTCCCGTGAGTCAAAGTACAGATTTTGGACGCCCCACATAATATCCTAATAAATTTTACCTAAGCGCATTCACACCCGCTCTGATTTACTAAAAAAAGAAAGTATTTTCTACATTGTGCGTGTACGCCTGTCGTGTTGGCAGATCATCCCCAATAAATTGGCCCCTAGCCACCACAGATGGATAAGATCAGTTCTCATTCAAGTCCGAGCACAATTGACAAGCACCTCCTTAGAATTGCAACTGCATTATTAATTCCTCCTTATCACGTTTTATTCAATTATCTATATGTGACTCTTTAAAAATCTGCCGTAATAATATTGATTATGCTGGTTTAAACTTTTTCAAATGTTTTATAATGAGTTTGAATCAAGTACAATAATAAAATTTCAATTAAAATATTGATACTCTGATTTATAGTGAAACTTATACGTGAGATTTATTGAACAGTGCAGTTGGTAGTTTTAATTAAAATTATTGTGTCCCACTAAATTATGTGGTGGACATTTTAACTATATATATTGATACTGCATATGATTGCATTCTTCAATTGGTAGTACGGAGAAAATTTTAATATATTTTTATTTTAAGAATATATTATATACATTTATTAATAGACAATATGGTTATGTGGGTCTCATAATTTGTGAAAAAAAAAATGTAAATGTAAAAAAAAAAAAAGTGTATATAGATAGTTACATGCGTTGGAGACCAATTTGGAGGGGTTGTCAAAGAGATCCATCTCATACTTCCTTCCTTGAACGCAAACACAAAAAAGGCATTCCTTCCCTAGAAAGTCAAAAAATGCTACTCATCCTGACTGGTCGATGTGGGATCAATTAACGTAAGTAGTCTACTACACATTATATTTGTTCTTGGTTCAACTTCAATGTTTTGAAAATAGGAAATAGGCAAAGTTGTAGTTTATGGCCCAAAGCATAATGTGATTCTGGCTATAAGTTTATATATATATATATATATAAAAGACATTTATATAGACTATAATAAGTATAGTATTACCTTGTATCATGATAAATATATTTAATTTTCAAAAGGCATAATCATCACAAACTTATATATGAAAAGGTTTCTTTATCTCGCTTTTCTGTGAGATAAAAATATGGAAATGATCTATGATGATTGATCACATCATTAAATCCAACATGCGTCCTGTATTTGATTAAGTAATGTGAATGCTAAAGACTGAAAATTCTCTAAATTTAAAAATTCAAATATCTAAAAAGTAGAGCGAAAAATGAGAATTTAACAATGGTGGTGGGAAAAGAGTACCCATTGAAACAGGGTTAGGATTACTCCGTCTCAGCGCAAAACACTCACGAAATTGGCGGGCCCCGTCTAACGCGATTCGACGCCTTATTCAATCAGGATACTGGTACTGCCGTGTTCTACCACGTGCTCAAATTCTCATAATTTCTATCACCACGTGTTTAAATTCTTCGCTTCCTTTTTCTCTCTCTCCTTGCCTCATTCTCTCCCATCCTTTCCTCCTCCTCCTTCCTCAGCTCAGCTGGTTCATCTTCTCTGTTCTGCAACTCTCTAACTCCGTTTCTGAGGAAAATGAAAATTCTAAAATCTCCGTTTTCCTCCTGGATCTTATCCTTTTTAATCGTTATGATTCCGTTAAAGTCAACGGTTTTTCTCGCTGAGTCCCTCCCTTCCACTTCTTACGACGGCATCTTCTTCGGCAGCGGCCAGGACCGGCTCTGTTACAATCCGAATAACAAGTCTAGTTCTATGTCGTCAGCCGTCGTTTGCAGAAACAAGGGGGGCCGTGGAACGGCGGCTTCGGACTGTGACGTGTGGAGTCCGGCGTGCTCGGAGGCGGTGATGAGCATAGCGCGGCGGCCAGAGATGGTGGAGTGGTTGAAAGGCGTGAGGAGAAAGATCCATGAAAATCCGGAGCTTGCTTTTGAGGAATTCGAGACAAGCCGTTTGATAAGAGAGGAGTTGGATCTGATGGAAATTAGTTATCGGTATCCGCTTGCGAAGACCGGTATTAGAGCATGGATCGGCAGTGGTGGACCTCCCTTTGTTGCGATCCGAGCTGATATGGATGCACTTCCAATACAGGTTGGGCTTGTGCTTTTTTTTTTCGCTATGCACCAATTTTTTTCATTTTTCAAAAATACACAACATATAATAATGATCATGTTCTTTTTTTTTTTTTTCCTTCTGAAAGACATAAGTGATGAGATACCGGGGCATTAGTAGATTTTCTATATGAAGCATAAGTACCATAGTAATTAGATTGGTTATTTTTACTTGACTTTGTATTTGAGTTCATATATATATATATACACTCTTGTATATTTGAGTTTATATTTTTATTTTCACGTAATTTGAAAATAATTATTATCCTTTTCTTATTTTAACATGAAATATTAAATTTTAGATATTTTTTATATATTTATTCTGATATAAATAATGAAATTTTAGATATCTTTTATTGTCAGATATCTTTGACTGACACAAATCAATCTTGAAATATGTATTTTTTTTATAATAAAAAAATGTCAATTAAATTCATTATAATTATAAATTATATGTTTCAGTGTGATTTATATAATTTATGAAGTGAAAAAAGTATTAGTGTACATTGGTTGTGCTTGAGGTTTATTTTCAATTGTCGCCATTTTTTTTTTTTGTCTTCATAAAAAAAAGTCACTTTGTTAGTTGGTTATATACAAGTTAGTTTTGTTGAGCATTTTTTTTTGTTTATCAAAGAAAGAAAATAAAAATCTATCTAAGTGAGGCAGGGGGTTTCCATTTTAGGAAGCTGTAGAATGGAAGTACAAATCGAAAGTCGCCGGCAAAATGCATGCTTGTGGGCACGACGCACATGTGGCTATGCTTATTGGCGCTGCCAAGATCTTGAAGAGTCGCGAGCATTTATTAAAGGTTTTTTTTCTTTCTCTGAATGAATTTATTTTATTTTCAATAATGAAGAAGCCGTATTAGTTTTTTTTTTTTTATAAAATTTTTAATTTTAAGCTTCATTTATTTGCTTATGAGTCTGATTAGTGCAATTAGTTGAAAAATTAGCTGTCAGTTATTAGTTGAAAGTTGATAAGTTAGCTGATTATATTAACAGTGCTTGATAAAATTAGCTGTTGAGTTAGGTTATAAATATAAAATGACATAAAAGGATATATTAATATCATTAGATATATGAAATATATTATTTTTATTTTGAAATTGAGGTCAAATTGATATAATTAAGATATTTAAAATAAGAATATAATTATTTAAAATTTAATTAATTATATTTAATTATATCACATATTTATTATTTAT
>JANHAO010029127.1:0-10440 GCA_026873985.1 Saraca asoca
TAAAACATTTCCATAGTCATACTTCACCTATAAAATTGAAATCATTTCTTCACGACAATTCATTTTCATGTGTTTATATAATATACTGCTAAACTTTCTAAACACGTTAATATGAAAAGTGTTACTAGTGAAATTTGGCACTAAGAAATAGGTTGGCAGAGGCCCGAAAAGAGCTGAGTTTGTCAAAAGAAATGAGCTCGCTGTGCGAGAGGCTATAACTTACTGAAGAAAATTCAGTTCACTAAAAGCTAGAGCTCGCTAACCGAATCAGCTCGAGGCAGCAAGCTAGCGGCATTCTCAGCAAACAAGCTCAAGCTCGTTAGGACGTAGCCTCACTCAGCCAGAAGCTCATTGAGGCAGAACATAAAGCCAACAAATAACTTGCACCACCATTCTGCAAGTACAGCCATTAGGTCCCATCCACAGTAAGCAATCTGTAAAAGCCAGTCTATAGTACCCTAAGTAGTCTTGTACATTTAATATTTGATGTAATAGATGTATAATTAATTTAGTTCCATTTGTACCCCTCCATGCTTTTATAAATGGGGGGCTAGAATCATTGTAAAAGAGAGAGACAGATAAGAGGGAGTCAATGAATACTAGCAAAAACTCTTCTAGATGCAATAGCAAGGCCCTGTAAACGATCCTTCATACTAATAAAATACCTCCGTGGATGTAGGATTTGGTACCGTTTGCATTTAGCCAAACCACTTTAGCCTTTTATGTACTCCTTTCTTATCTTTCTCCCTCTTGCCGTTCAGCACCTTTTCATCACCTCAACAACTGGGAAACAGCTTGGGTCCCCAAAGAACCCTCCCCATTGGTTGGATTTGAGTTTGACCACAATCCACCATCAACATTTTAGCATGCCTGGTGGGACCCTTCTATGTACTGGTTAGTTCTTTGTCTTTTGTTTGATCCTTTAGGTGGTTTCAATGGCCAATGGGAAAATCATGAGGACCTTAAACACTCAAGTTAATCCCCCAGAAGGTCATGTGTTTATGACAGACTCCTCCACTACTCTCGCCATCAGCACAGCCACTGGCTTGCCCTTAACCAATTGTGTTCAGCCAGTTGTCGTTGCCAATGGCACTGATGGAGTGCAGATTTAGCTCCAACATAAGGAAAGACTGAAAAATATGATGGGAGAACTGACTAGAGGAGTCATAATGCTAACACAAGGCATATAGAAGCAGGTTGAAGTTGTTGCGCCCGTGAATGTTCCTTAACAGTGACAAGTTGGACGTTCAAGCAACATTAATTGGGGAAATTCTCTAGCTTGCTACTCGTAAGAGCAAATTCCAGGTCATTATAGTTGCGACCAGGAGAATCAATAGTCTCCAGTATAAGACCCATTTGTAGAAGAATTGTTTCAAAAGATGAATCAGTTCGAAGAACATTTTTGAGCTTCTCACCTTTGACGTAGTTTAGAAGTCTTCCAGCTCACAGCATAGGCAGTTAGGAAAAATGTCAAAAGAAATTCATTGACCAGTATCGAACATTGAAAAGATAACTCACTCCATCCTACCACCTCGCTACGATCTTCCAGCGAAAATAAAAGTCGTTAAAAGATTACATCTCTCAGTTTAGACATGAGGTCAATAATATAGAGAATCCTTCGAAGGAAACTATTCTGGCGACGATCTCTATGGGACTTCACAAGGACAGAAAGCTATATAAAAGCATTTACAAGTCGCTGAGAAAAAATCTTAGGGACTTTTATGAGCGAGCTATGAGGCAAGCCAGATGGGATGAAACTTTCAGTTCAAAGAGGTTCGATTCGAGTAGTTTAGATCAAAATAAAAATAGGAACAATCATAAAAAAGGGCAGGACGGCTCCGGCCTTCAGATCATTAAGAGGAGCAAGAATGAGCAACCTCGATACCAAGGCCGTCATGAAAGTTATAGCATTATGTCTGAGACTCAGGACAGGATATTCCTAGTAGAGCGAGATAGAGAAAACTTTGGGAAGCCCAAGTCTCCATGGACGCCAAACAAATTCAGAAGTAATAGAGATAGATTTTGCACCTACCATGACGAGGTCAGGCATAACATCTCAGAATGTTAGGCATTGAGGGATGCGATAGAGGACCTCATCAAAAGAGGGCGCCTGTAGGGGTATGTGGTGCAACCTATGGAACAACGATCTTGTCCTCAACAAAATCCCAGCCAAGAGTAAGGAGCTTTAGTTCGGATCATATATTGACAATGTATTTTAGTTTTCCTATTTTTTTTGTCTTTATTAATGTATAATTTTGTGTTGCTAAATTGTAATGTATGGGTCCAGTATGCTAGCTTATGAGTTGAGGCTCACCAAAGCTCATTTCGAAGATGAATTGATGAAATTGCTAGCTTTCTAAGCTGAGGCCCTTTAGATTTCTAAGCTGAGGCCCTCCAGAGCTCATTCCGGAGATGAATAGATGAAATTGCTAACTTCTTGAGCTATATGAATTGATGAAATTGCCAGCTTTCTGAGCTGAGGCCCCTCGGAGCTCATTCTGGAGATGAATTGACAAAATTGTTAGCTTCTTGACCTGAGGCCTCCCAGAGCTCATTCCAGAGATGAATTGATGAACATTTGTTAGCATAGCTGCATGCTCGCTGAGGTGCAGAGACACTATTAAATACTCACAGTGCTAGCGTAACTAGGTGCGAAGGCACTATTAAACACTCACAGTGCCAGCGTAGCTACGTGCTCACAAAGGTGCGGAGGCACTATTAAACACTCATAATACTAATGTAGTTGTGTGCTCATTGAGGTGCAGAGGCATTATTAAATACTCAAAATCTGACAAAGAGCCATGAGGTCGACAAGACATAAGGACATCAAAATCAATTCAGCTATTTGATAAGCAATAAAATTGCTACAACAGTGAAACACAACTCTTATATGGATAAATAATCTCAGCTCACTAACGAGATCCTTCCAGGCACAGTTCGCATGTAACCTGGCCAAATTTCACTTATTATTGATCAAGGTAGCCATATACAAAAGCTCATTACATAAAAGTTATGACCGATTGGCCATGCGAACATTCCATTAATTTGTAGCAATATACAGAAGTAGATGAAGACATCCAATACAACATTTAAGAGCTATACAGAGAAGCTTATTCATTAAAAGGCTGCATCCAACGAGGTAAATTTACATCAGAAGAAGAAAAATACAGAGGTAAAAACAAAAGCCTAAAGCTATTGTTGAAAGCAGAAAGCTAGCGACTAGGAAACGAACTCCCACTAGTAGGAAGACCAGCGAGCCTAACTGCTCCTGCTTATATTCCTCCTTAGCTAGCGGTTCCTCCTAGACCAAAGCCAAAGCAATTCAAAAAGGCACCGAGAGCCTGGATGGCAAGGTTGAAAATCATGGCAAAGCAGTGAAGAAGTAACCCAAGTTCTACATAAAACTTCCCTGGAGTTAGCATAAAGAGCTATCTAATGGGAGTCATGTGCAATAGGCCATTCACGCCTCAAAATCTTTTGCAGTAGGCCATACGCAACTCAGAAAGCCAAGCTATCAGAAAAGTGAGGGGCTTAACTTTGATATCCATTTGAGCACTTTGCTGAGAAACTTGAAAAACTTCACAAGTGTTATATAAACCAGTTAGGTCCGCTGAAGGAACCAAAGGGTAATTGGCCGCCCCCGATTGAACGATCTAAAAAGAATGGAGTTGCCACACCAATGACTGAGGATCACGCTTAGAAAAGAAGCATGGTCTAACTCAGGTGAAGTAAAGTTTGAAGTGACAACATAGCAAACTAAACACCGAGGACTTTGACTCAAAAGACCCTTCCAAAATAAAATTGCAACTACCAGTCTGCAAAGTGAACTGAGAGTTAAGGGCTAGTGTTACTAGTGAAATCAAACACTAAAAAGTGGGTTGGCAGAGGTCCGGAAAGAGTCGAGTCTATCAAAAGAAATTAGCTCACTATGCGAGAGGACACAACTTGCTGAAGAAAATTCAGTTCGTTGAAAGCCAGAGCTCGCTAACCGAATTAGCTCAAGGCAGTAAGCTAGCAGCATTCTCAGCAAACAAGCTTAGGCTTGTTAGGATGCAGCCTCACTCAGCCAAAAGCCCATTGAGGCAGAACACAAAGCCGACAAAAAACTTGCACCACCATTTTGCAAGTACAGCCATCGGGTCCCATCTATAGTAAGCAATCTGCAGAAGCCATTCTATAGTATCCTAGGCAGTCTTATACATTTAATATTTGATGTAATAGATATATAGTTAATTTAGTTCCATTTGTACCCCTCCATACTTTTATAAATGGGGGGCTAGAATCATTGTAAAAGAGAGAGACAGGTAAGAGGGAGTCAAATGAATACTAGCAGAAACTCTACTGGATGCAATAGCAAGGCCCTATAAATGATCTTTCATACTAATAAAATATCTCTGTGGACGTAAGATCTGGTGCCATCCAAATTTAGCCGAACTACATTAATCCATATTATAAAATTATTTCATATTTTAAAATAGGATTTATCAAAAGAGTAGGATTATCCACTCACCTTAGACGCTCCTTAGAATAATCTAATTGCTCTTTAAGGTGTTAAATCAGCCCGCTAGGAGAAATCAATTATTCAACCTAGTTAGATATAATCAATGTTAAAATTAGCATTTAAATTTAGATTAAAAATTCTCTAGCTAAGCACACCATCCAATCTTAATACTAAACTTTAACACCTACTAAACTTTTTAGATCAAATAGTTAAAATCACCTAGTTGAGTTTTTTCACTAAAACTCTAAATTTGTTGGTTTTGGCATGCTTGATTCTTCAATAGGATCACTGAAGCAAAACAATGCAAAACAAGAAGAAAATTTCAAATTTCTTTCAGCTAGCACAATAAGGGTTTTATAACAATTTTCATGGAATCTAGCTGTAAGGTTGCTATAAAATAAATCTGATAATTTAAAAATATTTACCAGAGTGTAAAGTACTGGTGGCTAGCTCAACCAGAGCTGGGATGCCGTCGATGTGTCGATGGAGGTAGTCAGCCAAACTAGCTGAAGAATGAGACAAATGCATTGATGGGTTGTTACTATGAGTTAGGCAGGATGTTGAAGGAAGGAAAAAGGTAGCCAGTAGCTTGAGGCTGGCCGGACGACGTTAGCGCAAGGAAAAATGAATGCTGGCTGAAGAAGAGCAACAAGACGACTGTCGACTGGAGAAGAGCAGCTATCATCAATCGAAAAGGAGACATCTAAGAAGAGGAAGCTCATCAGTTGGAATGCGTCAGATGGCGACCGTGCTGAACAACAATGACTGAAAGTCAGCTGGAGAATGTTGAAATAAGGGAGGTTTTCGGCTCTGGCAAAATGAAGAAGAAAAAGAGCTGCTAGAGAGTTTATATTGAAAAAAGAAATGGGGCAAATTACAATTTTGGCCCATTGACTTTCTACCATCTTCAAATAGGTCCTTCTGTAAAAGGGAGAAATTATGTTATGACTCCAACGAAAAATTAAAAAAAATCACTTTAGTCCCTCAGTAGCATTTTCCAATTTTTTTTAACGGTATTACATTTCGATCCTCTATAGCTTCACAGTACTGAGCCTTTTCCACCAACCCAGCTTGGGGCATTAATGAATTCTTCACCATCCAATCATGAGACATCAAACCTTTCACCATATCAACAAAGGGTAGTTGATGATGAAGGAGCCTAACAACCATTGATAAATAGTCCACCACCCAGAGGCCATTAGAGAGTCACAATTATAGGTAAGCATGTCATTGATGGATAGTATTTATTGTATCTAATTATACTAATTAAATATTCATTTGCAAAATAGATCCTAATGGATGTCGAAAGATGGTGGACGTGAAGATTGCTGATGTGTGGGAATTATAGAATCAGAAGATAGTCATTCCCTTTGATGACTATGGTGTGCCAACGAAATATGCTATCGACATGTATAGGCAGATTTTGGGATAGTTGGCTATTGAGCTTATTAACCTCCTAATCATTTATGTTGATTAGAGGAATATGCCTAAGGCCTGGAAGGATAAAATATTCGATAAATAAATCAAGGTAGTAAAAGGATTGTGCATTTTATTTGTATTTGACATCATATTTATTATATAAACTAACAATTGCTTTATCTATTCTTTGAAGTCAAGGTTTCACTTTGATGTGCCAGATCTTGTTGCAAGAAATTGGACACTTAAGAACCTGGGCAGAAAGTGGAGGGACTTCAAAGGCAAGATATGGCATGAGTTTAATGATTCTTCCTTGACTTTGGAGGAAATGTATGAAAAGGTCTTGGATAGGGTTCCTTAGGATCAATGGAAGACATTTGTTAACAAGAACAATGAGGAAAAGTATAAAGTAATATCTAATGTAAGTATACTATTTAATCAAAATGTATATATAAATGTCGATAATAATGATTCCTCCTTATTGTAGGCTATATGTAGGAAAAATGCATCAAATCATTAGAAGTAACTTGTTCCACACACAGCTGGCTCCAAAAGCTTTGCTAGGAAAAGGGCTGAATTGGTTTTCTTCTATACCTTCTTATGTAAGTACTAGTACATTATCCAAGTTGAGATACACCATTTAAATTAATATATATTCTTATGTAGGCTGAAGAGCTAGGTTATCCGGTGGGAAAATCAGATCTATGGTTTTATGTTTATAAGAAATCAAATGGCACTTATGTTAATGAAGCAGCCAAAGACAAAAGGGGTTAGTCTATGCTTCATGTTTTATGTTATAGGATTACATATTCCTAAACGTGTTAATGAAGTGGACATTCTACTTTTGTAGGAGCAAATTGAGGAGATCTTGTCCCAAAACCTTTCATTGCAATCTCAGGTCATGTCATAAGATGATGCCATGGTAAAGGTATTTGGGAAAGAGCATCCTAGATGGGTTCAAGGTTTGGGCTTTGAATCATCCTCTTCAAATGTGTTTGACAAAGCTTCTCAATAGTTTAATGGCACGACATTTGATAGCCCTAGTTCTAATGAAGAGGTGCAGGAGAGATTCTAAAGTTTGGAGGCAGAGTTGACTTCTGAACATGAAAGGCGATTGGCTATGGAGGGAGCATTGGCATCAGTTTTTCAAAAAATGTTTGGGACAATGCTTGAAGAAATTACTAATTTGATAGCCCACCTTCCACCTATAAATTTCTATTCTTCTCTTTACTTGTTGATGATGCATTGGCTATGTTTATTGATTGTTGTTAATGGATTAGTTGTCTTTGTTGCTACTGTATTTGCTGCATACAAATCATAAGTTAATATTAATAAATACAAATATATTAAATAATTTAAGAAATTTCCAAGAAAGCTTCTCACAACTTGACTAAAATATAATTTTTATAGATTCTAACAAAATTGAACCTACAAGTACATCTCCTTTTTCATAATCACAAATCTGGCCCCATAGGTTATTTGGTGATGAACTTAACTCCTTTTCTGCTTACCAAGAATGAAAAGGTGTAGTGGGTTAGTAAAATACCGTGTGTTTACAATATTGTCCTTGGTGGGGTTTTGAAGAAGGAAAAAAGATACTAATGCAAGTGCAAGAAAGTACATATACCTATAGTTTCCAAATTAGATTAAGGCTAAACTCTGGGCAATATATAAAGGTATTATAGTCAGTCATTATTAATTAAGCAATAAAAAGTGGTTATCCTAAAATTTAATGAAACACTATAAACACTATAAAAATTATTTAATATAAAAATCATATATGAAAGCTAGTAGGTCCAACTTTGATTATTGCTATTATTGAAATGAAGAATCAAAATATAAATATATAGTGGGGAGAAGCTCTAGAATTTTCATTTTAATGATTTACACTTGGCTATCTTCTGTTGGAAAATGATGATATTATTTTGAAGAGATGAATAGCTTAGAGAGTAGTTTTAAGATAAGTCTCGAATTTGCCATTCCTTTTAGATCATGCAACTGGTTTGCCTTAGAATTCCATTGTTAAACTTCTTGTTTTTTTTATCAAAAACAATTTACATTTGAGAGTGTTATAGAGATATAGTCCAATATTTGACTTCAAAGTTCAAAGTGCAGTAGTTGCTAACTACTTTAAATTTTAGAGGATATGTAGACAACCTATTGTTCAACTATAATGAAGAACTTGTAGGTTCTCCTTTTATAATCCTTTTATTTTTCTAGGTGGTTTTTTTTATTTTCAATGATTACTATGTCTAGATTTTTTTTTTTTTAGTCTAATGCCTGTGTCCATATTATTATTAAAGTGATAGAATCAATTAAGACAATTAGTGGCATATTGCCACCTAAATGCCATGTTAATTTCATTTGTCTAATTGAAGTTGTCTTTTGTTAAACAAAATAATGTGGACTTTCTGAATTGAATTTTCTCAAAGCTCTTATTTATCCATAATCACAGTAAACTTCCATGCTTGCTTATGTCTTGAAATCTCTAATTTTCTAGATTTGACTTTTTATATAAATAAAATTTGATCTAATTTTATTTTATAGCCACCAGATTTAGAAAGTGGATATGTCACAGATGCAAGGCCTTCTTTGTCCGCTAGTTATGACGTGCCACCATGATTTATCCCTTCTCTTTGTTAAACTATATATAAACTTGTTCAATTCTAATTTTTGACAAACACGTTTAAATATTTATTATTAATATGAAATTTGTATTTAGTTTTATTTATTTAAAATGTATGCATTTATTATAAATTATTTTTGCAGCATGTTAATAGATACAAGAAAAAATAGGACAGGGAAAAATTTTTGAAACAAAGCATTTAGTGGTGATTTTTTAAAAAAAATTTCAGAAAATTACCGTTAAATGCAGCAAAACCACTACAAATAATTTTTTAAAAAAACCTATCACTAAATGCAATGTAAACCACCCCAAAAAGTAATTTTTTAAAAAAAAATTAAAAAAAATCATCACTAAATTCAGTGCCAACCACTGCTAAAAACAATTTAAAATTTTTTTTTTGTAAAACCACTACTAAATGCAAAGTTAACTTCCATCAAAAACAATTTTTTTAAAAAAAAATTCTGGAAAATCACTACTAAATGCAAAGTTAATCATAGCCAAAAACAATTTTTTCAAAAAAATTTCTAGAAAACTGTTGCTAAATGCAGCAGCAACCGCGCCAAAGGCAATTTTTTTTAAGATATCTAGAAAATCATTGCTAAATTCAGAGAAAATCGTCACTATATTTACTTTTCTGATGGTTTTTAAAATTGCTACTAACTATTGAAAAAATCACCGCTATGCACATCATTTCTAATAGTTACAGAACCACCGCTAAATACAGAAATAACTACTGCTAATACTTTCTGACCCATGTATTTGTGGTGGTTTTGAAAATCAGCTTGAAGGTATTAGCAGCGATTAGAACCGCCACTAAATACACACAAAAAAATAGTCGCCAAAGGCAATTTTTTTTATAGTGCTCCCAAAGAAATAAATAATATATGAATTATAGACTCAATCTAAGCAAAATAATAACATTTTGATTTATGATATAGTTGAGAAAGAAGAAAATAAATAAAAGATATATGCGTATAACATGTGTAGAATGTAATTTTCAGTAATTTTTTATTAAGTTTGTCATATATACTTCTCCTAGTCTTCGTTATAATAATTTCTTACTTTTAAATAAACCATTATATTTATGAATTCATATATAAATTTTATAATACGTAATATAAATGATTAAGTCATTAAAATAAAGAAAAATTGAGATTAAGTTTCAGATGTTATTAAAAGCAAAACTTTCGTAAAAACACTTAATGTCATTTGAGATGGTAGATATTTGATACAAGAGAATGGAAAATTTTTAAATTCTCATTTTTTGGGAAGATGTTGGATTGATCCCCTCTTTTATTAGCCTCTTTTTTTTGGTAAAAATATGAGTAAGTGATAAACTTCCTAAAGGTTCATTTATGAAGGTGCCACTTTATCTTATTTTGTGAAGTCCAGAAATTTTCTAAAAAATATACCTATATTTTTTTTTATAAGACAATAAGGAGGAGTTTATAAGATTTGTGAGTATTCTCCTTCTTGAATAGTATCAAATAGTTTAATACTTAATGAATTTTTAGAAATTTAATATTCTTATCCATCATATTTTTACTTAGATTATACAAATCTCTCACAAAATTCTTTAGCATATACTACAATATTTTGGCTTCTGACAACACTAAACTCTGCAATACTTAAAACTGTTGCCTACAACTAGAATAGGCAATAGTTTTTTTGATTGCTACCTTTGTTTCTAATTTTAAGTAACAATCACTTAAAACCGTTGCCATAGATATAATAGATAACACTTTTTTAAGTGTTGCAAAATTTTGACTAATAGGCAATACTTAAATTATGTTGCCAAATAAATTTTTTTTTCAACAATTTTATAATATTAATTAATGCTTTAAATTGGTTTTATAAGTTTTCCTTTTTACTCTTCCGCCATTATTTCCCTATTCCC
>JANHAO010029128.1:0-10441 GCA_026873985.1 Saraca asoca
CTAAATCAATTCCACAAGGAAATTCCAATTTTTCAACAACTCACACATAAGGGTTTTATACAAATTTCTTGACATCTAGCTATCGGAATACTACGAAATAAATTGGATGATTTAGGAATGCTTATCGTGTTTCGGAGTTCCATCTGTCAGCTTACCATTGACCGGAGTGCCGCCGATGACCCGAAATCCAAGGCTGGCTAAACCAGTATTACACGGTAAAAGAAGAAGAACCCAAGCTATTGTGGACTTGTCTGGCCAAGGAGATTGGCCGGAGAAGGGAAGAGGCGGCCGGAGCAATCAATCTTCATTAGGCCGGAGGAAGAAAGCCAGTCAGAGGACGCAGCTACACAAGGCTGCTTCGACTTTTGCACCGAGGGGTGCTAGAGGAAAGAAGAGAGGCAGGAGAAGGAAGATGATTGGCCGGAGGGAAGTGTCGGAAAGGGGAGATCGGAGAAGGAAGAGAAAGAAAGTGCCAGAGGGAGACAGAAAAATAGCCAGAAGTTTCTGGAAAAAGAAAGAAAGTGTCCAGAAAAAGAAAAGGCCAGGGGAACTAGCTACCGACTAGGCTGGTTCTCCAAAATAGAAAAATTTACAATTTGTCTCCTAAAATTTCTATCGCTTTTCACTATGATCTAACTTCAAAGAATTTTTCAATTTAATCCCTATTGAATTTTTAATTTGATCCTTCTGCCACACTTTTTTTTTCCAAGTATTACATGATATGAGTAAATAATTAGAAGGAGCTTTTAGTAATTGCAAGAGAGTAAATCTTGCAATAAATCCTCCATTCATTCTCTCTCACATATCTCTCTTAAACGTTCAGTTGGTTTTGCATATGGTCAAACCCATTCCTATTTTCTCTCATCCCTTTTAATTATGACTTGCATTACATGAATGCCCTAATAGATAATAAAAACAAACAACAACTACCATGAACTGCAACTTTCTTTCTTCCTTTCAGTTCTCTCTTGTTTGCAAAGGATTATTAAATTGGTATTATGGCATGGAAAGGCAAAGACCATAAAAACGATTGTTTCGGTGAAAAAAGGATTACACTATTTATTAATCAATATTCCTTAATGTTGCAAAGCATCTGATTATGAAAGAATAAGAGTCCCTTCTGTGTATTCTGTGTGTATGTTGTCAAGGAGTGAGAGCCAATATCGTAGATATTAAGTAATGGAAGAATAAGAGATACTGTGAAGCAATTATTGTAAAATCAATTTTTACATTAAAAGATAAATGGGAGGGAGAATGAATTACGGATTTTTGTCTCATACAGCTCACATATTTCATAATTAACCTTAATATGACCATTATTTCACTCTATCATTTTTAATTTTATCTTCCACCTCCTAAAGAAATTATTTTTAAATTTTGTAAAATTTTTTTGATTTCAGATTTATATAAAAGAAAAAATTAAG
Source organism: Saraca asoca (assembly GCA_026873985.1). NCBI lineage: Eukaryota > Viridiplantae > Streptophyta > Magnoliopsida > Fabales > Fabaceae > Saraca > Saraca asoca. Next base: position 1,425 of record JANHAO010029128.1, read on the forward strand.
AATAATAGAGTATAATTAAGATCAAATTATAATTAATTAAGAAGTATGTGATTAATATATAATAAAATCTATTAGATTTAAATAAAAAATTAATACATATAATAAAATATTAATGAAAAAAATTACATACTGTCTCTGTATGATACTTTAAATTATAAGTAAATAAATTTAAATAATGTCATGTCACGTAGCGGTAAAATGTATTTTTTGTTTTAAATTCTTTAAAAAGCAACTAATCATGTTTATTTCAAACACTCCAAGTCTCCTGCTCTGAATTGGCTACTAATGAATTATTGATGTCTAAATTTTAGACAAGAGAAATAGATATGAAACTTCAAAACTAAAACATGATTTCGACAACGAACCTTTTGTATTTGAAAAATCAAAGGGCTAGCAGGTGGGCCATGCTGCGAACAATTGGTCCACATATCATTTCGAATCCTTTCCATGATTTGACCACCCATAGACTGAAGGAAAATAAACAAAGTTTGTTCTTCTTTCCAAGTTTAAAAAATAGGTACGACTATATATAATTTTTAATGAAAATGTTATAGCTCATGCAAGTTTTATATCATAAAGCTATAAAATTCATATTCATATAGTGATGAAATTACAAAGATATTGCAAGAATTTTATGTAACCTTTTTTTTAATAAATTTATGTTTTATTTTAATAAATATTTGTAAGATCTTGCACAAATTCAGTATAAAAATCATAACAGTTTTAGTTTCTTAAAAAATAGATAATTTAAGAGCATATGGAAGCAAAATTCACATAAAAATAGTGAAAAAATAAATGAATGGGTAATACTTATGTGCTTGAAGATTTTGCAAGTTTTAATAAAATTTAATTAAGGTTTTTTTTATATAAAAAGTTATAATTTTGTACAAATTTTATGAATAACAAATACATAAAAAATTATATCTTCATTAATCAAAGTTGTATAATAAAATTTTTCATTTTTATGTAAAAGTTACAAATGTTAATAAAAGGACAAAAAAAGGTATCAAATTATTTTATAAAATTTATAAGAATATATATATATATATATTAATACAAATTCTTTTGAATATGTATCAAAATATAATACAAAATAAAAAAAAAAAGGAATAGAATATAAAAGGAAATTATACCATTGTGCAATTATAAACTTTAGAATTTTAATTTGCTCAGAAATGTACGAAGCATAATTCAAAGCATAACCAAAACAAGGAATAGATGTACTAGAAAAGAGAGAGAGAGAGAGAGAGAGAGAGAGAGAGAAGGAATAGAAAATATAAAAGCAAACTATTATGATCGTGCAACATTTTATAATTATTTTCATTTTAAAATTTTAATTTTTTCATAAAAATTTATGTATGTGAGCTTACGACTCCAACATGTCTTATTTATTTTTCGTTAATTCACAATTAAGCTGACAACAAATAGAAATAATTCACAGAAACCATAAAAAGGATATTTCTATATGAGAGGTAAAAGACGTGATCATTGTATTAATAGTTTGATCAAGACATAATTAAATAATATTTTAAATGTTATATATAAACAAGGTTATTTATGCCAAATAATTTTCAACAAATAAATAATCCTTCATATTTTCATACAATATTGCTATCAATAGATTATCCATATATAAAAATTTAGAAAGATTGATACGAAGATATATGTAAAATATATATATATATATATATAATTTTTACCATTTAATACTTCTCATAAATAATCTCAACTTTTAATATGGGATAGTTGTCTAACAAATTAATTAATAAATTTATGACAAAATATATATACATAGAACTTAAACTCACAAAAAATTAAAATAAAAAGAATGAAAAAAACAAAACCAATCCCAGCTCACAAGAAACTAAAAATAAAAGTTAAAAAAAAAAAAAAACCCTTTTCTCTCTATTTTAATATTTGAAAGTTGTCTACAGGATAAGCACTTGCATCATCTCTCTTGTCCCGTTTGTCTTTTCGGTCCCTCATTTGACAGAAGAATCAAACGGCGTCGCCTAAATCTCACACAACCATTAGGGGAGATAACGGCGACAACGGAGGAACACTGAAAATGGTACCCTTAACGTCAGTGTCCCAAACGCCCTTCCAACATGACGGCGTTAAGGGACAAACCGTTGCAGAAACACCCTGAGGCGAAAATTCTTCCTTCTTCATCTCCTTCCTACTCTCAACATTCGCTAATCTTTTTTCTTCATTTTCATGTTCTTCTCTTCTCCTTTTCTCGCCGACCTTCGCCGCCGAATCGAGTTCGGCTGAATCCCCAACCTCGAGAGGAAAATTCAGTATAGCTTTGCTTCCTCTCATCTTGAAAGCAGCTCTGTCATAAGCTTTGGCAGCTTCAATGGCGGTATCAAACGTTCCAAGCCAAACCCTAGAGCCTTTCCGATTCGGATCACGAATCTCGGCCGCGAACTTTCCCCACGGCCGCCTTCGGACCCCTCGGTAGTGCTTATTCTCGGTGGTTTCCGATGAGCTTTGACTGCAACTTGTTGATGTTGGAGGCATCTTAGCTTGTTGTGAGGCAAGAGTTAAGCCCATGGGAGGGATTGTAATGTTTTTCAAGGATGGCTTGCGGTTGCTTAGATTTGAAGACTTTGGTGGTTTAGAGAAAGAGGGTGTAGGCAAATTATGAAGATGGATCTGGTTGGAAATATGAAAGCATGTATTATTATAATTGATTGGCTCATCTTGGGGCAACAAGTAGTCACTGACATTGATATCAGAGATGAAGCTGGACACAAAGTTCTCCATTATCTTTATGTTGAACAAGGTCACTTAACTTAGTGTTTTTGATTGGAATATTTGAATATGGGGAAAGTATACTTGAGAGAGAGAGAGAGAGAGAGGGGGGATGGAGAAGACCAAAATTGGAAGATGTGGGAATAATTGGTTGAGTTTGAGTGGAAAGTGGGGAGTGTGTGGAGATATATAAGGGGAGAATTTTGGGGAGAAAGAAATGAGGGTTTCAGAGCAGGTTCCGAGATGGAGAGAGGAAGCATCGTTTCGGGGAAAATTCATGCGTGGAAGGAAGTGCGTCTCTTCTTAACTCTTGGTCTATCATTTTTGGTTCCTTTAATCTTGACTTGCGTGCGTCTGAGGGGACCACTTGTCTCTGACAAATGACCTTTCCCGGCTGCTTCCGGCAATACCATTGGCAATAATTCCTGAGGGTGCTTGTCCGAATTAAGTTACATTGTGCTACTAATTTAATCATAAAATAAGTATACTATTAACAGAAGGAGGAAGAACACGGTAACATGTAATAAAAAAAGTATATTTTTTATTGACTTTGTATATATAACTAATTGCATTTCATGTAATTAAGAATCTCTCTTAATGTTGTATCTATATTCAGTTTGAACATAAAGAAATTCTTAAATGTTAATCAATAAACGAAGATAAATTATTAATTTTTGTGATTTTAGTATTCTAAAAATTGAAAAATCAATTTTTTATGCATATAAATTTCACAAAACTAATAAATAGATAATAAAGTTAGTTAGTATCCTTCATTTATTGATTGGGAGCACGTGTTAAAATTAGAGTATCTAAGAGTTTCTCTTAAATGTAAGAATATCCCATCCTTTAATAAAAAGTTTGATCCACAATTTGGTTTGATTTTTGTAAAAAGATGTAAAAATAAAAGTGAAAGATGTGATATAAGAGGTCATGGACAATTCGTCCCTAAAAATTAAGTGTGACATTAAATTAATCATAAAGTTTATATAGACATCAATTAAGTTTGATTCCGTTTAAGACTAATGGAAAAACTGTTTAGGACCAATTTAATATTATATTCATCTTTTAGAGACAAATTTATCCATTTCCTTTGATATACAAATCATTTATGTAATTTTGGGTTGGCTTTCCCCTATGAATTTTATGAGTATGAGAATGATATATTTGTACCTTAAATATCAACCATACCATAAAAATATCTATAAGTGAGTGTATTCCAAAAAATAAAGGAATCTTTTATACATTAATACACATATTAACCCATTATTATGGACATTCGTGTATATATAGAACAAAGTGCATAAAATATGATTGTGCAACAATTTTAGGCTTATTTTTTAATAAATAAAACTACAACTACAAGAAAGTGTCTTAATAGAGTGAAGGAAAATTTGTGAGAAATTGGAAAAAATTAATATTATCAATTAACATGATCTGTTGCATCATGTTATAAAGCATTAAATTTGTATAAATAAATAAATTAAATAATAATAAAATTATATTTGATGTTGCCTAAGAATCTATTATAGCAAAAACTTCTTTAATAAGTTTACTCCTTATAACCTTAATAAAGAAAAGGGAGAAAAACTAAAACTTAAATCTTAATAGGACAACTATAGCTTTATTAGGGTATAAGTAGGAATCTAACTTGCTATTATCCTACTAGGCCAATTGACCTCTTATCATTGGCTTAGTAAGAAGGCTTACATTATTAAAGTCTATTAATAGTCTAGGTGTCACTATACACCAAATAGTTTAATTAATTAATTAATTAACCTAATATAATTAGCTGTCATGATATTTATTTAATTCAATAACATATAATTAGTTAAACTATGGTAGTTCACATAAGAAATTCTAATAATCTCTCACTTGGACAATATAGTTTAACAAACAAAAAAATTAGATTAAAATATGTGACCACAACAATGAATGTTAGTAATAACAACAATCATGGCATTGTTACAATCATAAGTCAAGTACAAGTATCCAATAATGCAGAGCATCAGATCCAATAGGGATGTTAATGTCATATATGTTTTGAATACTTATATTTCAATGATTGAAATATAATACGGCATGCGTGAGAAACCAAACGTACATATCCAAATGTACATATTTACGAAATGGTCCATGCATCTATTGAAGATGTCAAAACTAGAATAAATCTCAATATAATAATGAGACAAGGTCTCAATATCTCCATTGATGTGCCATAAAATAAATGTGCACAATTAACAATATCACATATGCATATATATATATATATGAAACATATGGTAATATTATTAACATTTCAATAATCTTGAGATAATAATATTTCAATTAAAAATATGAAACTCTCACTAACCCTGAATACAAAAAGACTTAGTCAAACTCATTCTAATAACTTGTTCATGAATAATTTAACACCTAAGCCTTTGGTTAGTGGATATGTAAGAATACGATCTATGGCAACATGTATATATATTACTTGCATATCTTTTCTCTAACAAACTGGTATCTAATATCAAAATAGTTTGTATGGGTAGCACTTCCATTATTATGAGAGAAGTTCATTGTGGCAACATTGTTGCAATATATGGTTAAGATCCTAGATTTACTCTCTACAACTTTGAATCCAAATATCATATTCCTTAACCAAATAGCCACACGAATAGCTTCACAACATGTGACACATTTTACCTTCATAGTAAAAGTTGCTGTAATTGATTGCTCGATAGTTTCCATGGTATACCTCCTTGACGATTATCGAAAGTAGCAAAAAATAATATTAAACTACTTAAGCTAATAGTTAAGATAAATCCAGATCATGTCCACAGAAATTAGTTATTCATTTTTATGTGTTTACAATAAGAAAATGGGACTTAACTAGCTATTTATAGGCTTACTACATAACCTCTTAGTTAGGCTATTGATTAGGGTTAGAAGAAGACTTCATTAAATATGACTCCCTTCATATGAAATGTGGCTTAGTCAATTAGGAGCCCAATGGCCTTAACCTTGTATAAAAACTTAATTGCCCACTCAAATTATGGGCTGAAAATCAAAACAACTTTTTAGAGTAGTCCAACCCATAACAAAGTTTAGCACTTAAGTTCACAGCCTTGTAATTAATTCAAAATGGTATAGTTTTTCCCTTAAGCCCTTCATGAAAGTTGTTGGGATAAATCTTAACTATCTTATGGGCTTAAGTTTGTACCAAAATGATGGGTGGAGCTCCACTTATGATGAAAATACTAAAACTGATTTTGGATCATATGTTAATACTCTATTCCAAATTATAGGCTTCATGTAACCTCCAAAACAGTTGAACTAGGTTAGGGACTCTCCATGACATTTTTAAATCTTTCTTTAAGTTTTCAAATGACATAAGAATTATCCAAAACCTAGGCCTAGAGCTCAAAATATGCCTAAAAACTTGAAATAGTTTGAAATAGTGTAAATCTATCAAATAAATTCAATTAAGCACAAAAAGTGAGCAAACCACAAAACTAATTTCAAGCATCCAATTAAGCATATAAACATGACAGAAAACTAAGTATAAAGGAATATAAATTGTGTTTATTAAATTCTCTTATATTTAGCTCTTGCACATCCTCGGGAAATACCCCAAAACAAAACTATACTTGTTATGGGTGTTTTTGGAACCATGAGAAAAGGCTAGTAAAAAACCAATAGATAGGCCTAGTTAATAAAAGACTGCCCTAACTTGAATTGAGCTCGTTGAAACAAGGAGTTAGGTTGCCAATAGCAAGCTTGAGGTCACTGGTCGAGGATCGGAACAGCGGCCTCAGGTTGATGAGAATGAGGTCTAGCCTATAGAATGAAGTGCTCTTGCTATGATTAAAGCTGACAACAAATCAACTTGCATGGCTAATTTGCAGACATCAACTAGTTGGAATCAACTTGTAATTAATTTATTATTTTCCTCTCCTGGAATATGTTAAGGTTGTACACCCCAAACACTATCAATAAGGGTTAAGATCATTGTACAAATGGTATGAAAACCAATATCATAGTGGTCAAGCAACCAACAATATACAAAAACTCTATAAACACACTCTTAAAAATACATTATTGCGGATATAAGGGTCGATCAACCGACTTTATTCGAACCATGTTAAAAACTCCCAGTGCCCTTTCCCTGTTCTTCCTCTTCCTTTACATTTATCATTCCTCTCTCCCCATATCAATCGAAATCGTTGTTTGGGGTTATATTAAACTTTTTTGGTTGATAGAATTTGGGCCTACCAAATTCCACCATTAACATTTTGGTGTTAGAAGGAGTGCACTATACTATATTCTAGTGAACTTTTCGTACAACTACGATAGGTAGAGGAAAAACCACCAGAAGTTCAAATACTTCAGTTGACTAGTCGGAAGGTCACATACAATAGTAGTAAGAACCAGTTCATCCTGTGGTAGGAACCTCCGTTACCCCCTGCTGTAGGTATTGCTATTAACTTACCCCCAGCAGCCCATCGCTAGCCTACTGTTATCATTCTTGGATTTGACATAGTGCAAACATGGCATGAGCATTAAGAAATGCTCGAAAACACAGTGAAAGAGGTCACTAAGGTTAGGATCCTAATATAGGCACAAGCCCAAGGCATATAAAGACAAGCTGAAGTTGTTGCATTGGAAAAGTGCTCCAATAACCACGACAAGGAGTTTAGAAGGAGCGACTGGCTAAACAAGCACATCAGCACCCTGATTCAGCTTATTCCTCCAGCTTGCGAATAAGATTAGATGTCAACCAAGCACACAAAGATTATAATGATCAACAACGTGAGAGTTCGCATTAAGTAGAAAGCTCAAACAAGACCAAACAGGAGCATGTGTCAGGTCAACATTTGTCAGGACATGGGTAGAAAAAGTATGAAACCTTAGATTGTTGCTTCCATGATTATGAAAGCAAAAGTCAGCAATCCTCTAGCCAATGATCTGAGACTCATAACTCGATAGTAAAAGAGTTACTCTGGAGGGTGAAGTAGTTAAAAGAATGCCATCAGATGTATGGTAGCTGAGAATGCTATAAGGAAAAGACACTATTCACTAGTAAGATTGAAACAGAGCCTCTTCCTCATAAATTTAAAATCCCTACAATTCCACAATATAATGGAGATAGTGACCCTTATGACCACCTGGATGCATTTAGTGTATAGATTGATCTCTAGATGACCAAACTAGATGATCAATCTTTTGGTCAAATGTTGTATCTTCCCAGCTATTCTTGGAGACATACCTTGAATATGGTTTAAAAATCTCCCCACTCGCAGTATTGATAGTTGGGAAGAGTGTTAGAAGAGATTCACCAACCAATACAAGGCACTGAAATGGTAGCTTGCACCATCTTGCCACCTCATAACAGTCTTTTAGCAAAAAAATGAGTCACTAAAAGACTACATCACATGCTTCAGACATGAGGTCAATAGTGTAAAAAGTCCTACTAATGAGAGCGTCCTTACAACAATCTTAGTAAGACTTTGCAAGGATGGTAAGCTATATAAGAGCATATATAAATCTTTGGTAAGAGACTTAGCTGAATTCTATGAATGAGCTACCAAGGAAATCAGGTGGGAAGAAACCTTCAGACTAGGAAAGTCCAACCAAAAGGAGGGGGCAATCATTGCTAGCCAAAGTAAAAAGAGAAGTAATGGTGGAAAAGGCAAGGAAGGCTAGAAAGATGGCTCAGCTAGTTAAGTTGCAAAGAAAGTCGAGAATGAGCGACCTCAGCATTTAGGTTGCCATGATAATTATAACATCTTGTTAGATACATAGGATAGGATCTTTGCAATGAAAAAAATAGAGAGGATTTTGGGAAACTAACTTCTATGAAGGTCCCTAACAAATTTAGAAACAAGGACAAGTTTTATGCCTACCATGATGAAGCTAGGCATAACACTTCGGATTGCTGGATACTTAGAGATGCAATCAAGGATTTGATTCAAAGAGGTCACTTGAGAGATTATATGGTGTAACCTGTGAGTCGATGATAATAACCACGCCAATCAGTATAGCAACAATGCCAATGGACTCCTGAATAAGAGGGGGTGCTCGTAATAAAAACAATATTCACCATCTATGGTAGGACCCACATTGCAAGCATTTCAAACAGGTCACATGAATGCTATGTGTGAGAGGTAAACCATGTCTTAATCATAGGTCATGGTGTAAGGAGTTACGCCCCAGCATCCCACATCGGCCAAGTCAGGGTCCGGGGAAGTGCATTTAAGAGGGGGTGTGACCCCTTCCAC
>JANHAO010029129.1:0-10439 GCA_026873985.1 Saraca asoca
TTAGAGACCCTTCAGTTCTGACTGTTTTCTATGAATCGTTAAGAAGGTTCGATTCACCGATTTTGTACCGACTCGCACGATTCTTCTGATCCAAAAGGCGATTCAAGGACGAGCCCGATTCATGGATGCGATGTGTATCATTTTTTTGAAGGTATCATATCGAATCAGACGATTTGACTCGCGAATCGTGCGTTTTCTATAACCATGATGCTTACTTATCTTTTTACATCTTATTATTTCGGTGCATCTAAGATTCCAAGTGTTCTCATTTGCACTAATCAAAGAGTTATGTGCTTTTTTCTTCCTTTCTAATTTTTCCATTTCTCAAAGTCACCCAAATCACTAAACATGCTCTACCACTTATTTCCTGACCATTAAACATGCCACATATTCTATAAAACGAATGGCTTACAGTATTTTATTTAAAATTGTTCATGTTATTTTTTCTATTATTTATTTTAGACTAATTACAGATAACTTTCTAAAGTAAGGTTTATAGTTATGTTGTTGATGACGAAAATCGATCAACAGAAAAAGTCCAATAAAAATACTGCAAATGAGGAATGCAAGAATGTAGGTATAAACAGAAAAATGATTAGAAAGGAAGAAGAATAATGGACATCAGAAGCTTTTTATCGTGATTCGACTAAAGTCAGTGTAACCCTTACGTGCATAGTGGCTTTATTAGCTTTGTGTGGTGATTCTTTGTTTAGTTTTATAAAGTTACAAGTTCTCTCACTATTTTAGTAGCGTTTCTACATATATTTTCACTTATTTGTTACAATGATTCTTTCCTCCTATTTACAGAAAGAAATAGAGAGGATTATAAGTGTAATTTGATAAATTTGTAAAATTATCATTTCTGCCGCTGTGGGCAATAAACGCTTGGCATTTCACCGTCGGTCTTTGGAGGCTGATCTGTCGATTTTAGAGCTAACTTGTCAGTTGGAAAAATGTGCCTCTAGACGTTGATAGACCTCGATATTCTATACTCAACGCTTGAGGCAGCTCACTTGGCAGTCTAGGCTCGTATTGGGCGACCTGTTGGTTGTATAGGTTGGCCTCGTCCCTTGGTTTGATCTAAGATGAGTCTTCTGGTGAATGGCCGGGGTAGAATATTCTGACTAACGAGTTGCGACCCGTCCTCCACAAGCTAAAAACTTAGTCTTGTCCTATGCATTGAGTTTATGACTGGCAAGCCAGTGCCTTTATTAAGCGACTCCAATTTTTGGGTGATTTGGACCTTTTCTGGTTGGACTTGCTTTTTGTTGGACCTCGGCCAGCCCATGTTACATTTTTTGGAAAATATCCATAACATATGTAAAGTTTTAAATCTTACAAATAATCTTATAAAATTTTAAGAAATTAAAAACATTGAAATCCTAGTTAAAAAAAATATATGGATGAGCCATTTGTGTCCCTTTCTATTTTTTTTAAGCATTGAACTAAAAAAATAAAAAAAATACCTCTTTAAATACAATCAAATCGGATTTCAACAATAATTGATTTCAAATATTTATCTAATTCATGTTTTAAATATATTAAAGACTCAATCTTTAATGATAATAATTTAGTTTAAAAGAAAATTCATCAACAAATTAATTGAAATTCATTATAAAAATAATTAGAAATACTCATAGATAGCTTATATACCTTTTTCTTTTTTTTTTCTAACATAAAACTCTAACATTTTCAATTTTTAAAAAATTTCAAAGAGATTATTTGTAAAATTTAAAATTTTAGAAGGATTATTTATATTTTTTTCATTTATTTTAACTCAGCTTATAATTGATTTTTATGTCCACGATGTGTAGTTAAAAATTTCTCTAAATACAATTAGTTCGGTAGATGTAACGTTGGAGACATAGATAAAGAGTCTGTTTAGCGCAAGTAGTTGACAAGTTAGTTGATAGCTGATAAGCTAACTGTTAGCTGTTTTACTAGTTACTAGTTGCTAGCTGAAAGTTGATAAGTTAGCTGATTGTATTAAAAGTGTTTAGTAAAATTAGCTATTGACCTAACTCATAAATGTAAAATGACATAAAAGAATACGTTGATATCATTAGATATATAAAATATATTACTTTTATTTTGAGATTAATGCCAAATTGATATAATTAAGATATTTAAAATAAAAATATAATTATTTAAAATTTAATTAATTATATTTAATTATATAACATATTTATTATTTATTTATTTACTTATTTATTTTTTATTTATGTTAAATTAATGAACGTAAGTCAAATATATACTGATATATGAGTTTTTTATTCCCTTTTAACTTTATGAAAAAAGAGCAAATATTAAAAATAGTATAATATTATAAAAAAAATATTGATACAAAAAAAGGGTTTGAGTTTTTTTTTCATGAATTATCTTTTCAAATAATTTGGTATTTATATTGATTAATTGGGAGTGAGTTGTTAATTAATTAAAATAAAAGGAATAAATTTGGAAAAAAAATAATTGAAAGCTCTATTTTAATAAGTTAAACATTACTTAGAGTAACTTCTTAAAAGAGAGTTTTTTTTCTTCAAAAAGCTAGTACACCAAATATTTATAAAACAGGAAAAAAGAGTTATTTGACAAAGTCAAAAAGTTAAAAGCTAGCTTTTTTGATGTACCAAATACACACAAAATGTTATAGGTTTTAGGGTGCGATTGGGAGAGCTTATCTACAGTTTATATTTGAACTTATCTTATAATATAAGCACTTTAGATAAAAAATTTAAGTATTTATTTAAACTTATAAAAATAACTTATGATCCTTCAATAAGTCCATTTGAGCTTATTTCAATAAGTTTCATGAAGAAACTTATAAAAAAGAGCTTATTGAAACTTAATATCCAAACTTTTTTACCGTTTATGTTAAAAAAAAAAAAAAAAAAAAGGCTTGTGCAGGAATTTAAAAATAATATAATAAAGGGCATTATGGACCTTTCAATGCATTGGGAGAGATATTTTTCCAATAAAAAATTAGAGAAATGGTCATCAGCTATGACGGTGCCCGAAGATTAGGTTAATTTCTTTCTTCCAAACCCATTCAATACGGCTTCTGCTTTATTTATTCCACCGAATAAAACGACACATGAACTTCCTACGTCCCAGCACACTAATCCAATATGCACCTTGGCACCTTATCGTGCGCGTGGCACAAACTTAAGTGACACTCGGCCGGATCCAACACAGATCCTATGGACAATCCTGGAATACCAAGAAATTCTGGACACGCAAATCAACGCGTCAAGATGTCGCCTTGTGTAGCAAATCTTACTTGATGAAGAGTCACACTGGATCTTTATCTTGTGAAGCAAACAAACAATAAATGGAGAGAAGCTACAAGAACAAGTCCATCCAGACAAGCAGTTATAAGTTCAATCAACGATTACAAACACTTTTGAATTGCCACTATCTAATTGGACGAGTTGATCACAAGTAGCTGGTGCCTATTCCTGCTGAAAGATCATTATCAAATTTTATTATTCAATATTAGTTTTGTGAATTTATATATATATATATATTAAAAATTATATATTTTTTTAATTTTTAAGATATTAAAAATTATAATTATTTTCTTTTTAATTTATGAAAATAAAGGTATGCATTATAATCAAAGTATATAAATATTTTTCATTATACAGAGCACACTGATATTTTAAAGGAAAAATTAAAATCGCATGTTCATTTTTTATACGAATTTTATATTTCAGAAATGAGACTTTCATTCAGTGTCTGGAGTCCATTTCTTTTCACAAAATAAGCATGGTATAAACAATAAATATACATTTAACATAATTTCCAATGAAATAAATTTGTATCTTCTAATTTTACAATAAACATGCTAATTTAGTGTCATCTTAAAAGAATATACATAACATGCTTGCATTATGTATAATGAAATTACAAATAATTTTATGGCTATTTAGTTTTTTAAATAACATAAATATAATTAGAACAAAAAAGAAAGACTATTAGCAAAATGTATTTATTAAATTAAATAATGCAAAGCACAAGGGAAAAAAAAACACTTTTTAATAATGAAGGCATGTTCCATGTAATAGAGTTTGAACCACTTAATTAATGTGAAGAAAGCCTTCTTGCCGTTTCAAAAATCAGCATCCCTTTGATGAAAAAGGGAAATTAATCTGATGGTACAACTCCCCAATGTCCTTACGGTGGTGTGATATTGGGGTTGGATCAATTTCTTTAAACAAAGCACGAATTGAGAGTCCACAATCCACTAACAGCCGATCCTCAATCCGAGACTGAAGAAAAAGCAAATAATAATAATAATAATAATAATAAATGACAAGGCACCAAATTAGTCTAATTCATGACATACCCACTATGTATTATGGAGCACAATGTTTATCATACTGTTTCATAAAAAAATTAAATTACATTCACTTTTTTTTAAGGTAATTAATTAAATTTATATTTTTTATTTTTAAAAATATACATTAATTTTTTTATGAACATTTATGTCTATTCTTCTCTAATTTAAATATACACTCATTTTCTTTGCTCAAAAAAAAAAAAGAAAAGGTGAGTGTATAAAATTTTAAAAATTAAATTACTCTTCTATTTTCTATAATTTTATTAATTTTTAATTAAATTTTCATAATTTAAAAATTTTTAATTAAATTCTTATACTTATTTTTCATTTTTAATTGAATACTTCCTATAATATTTACTTTAGATTTTGCTAGTAATTAACACACTTGAATAATACTCTTTTAATGTGATTTAACGATTATTAATATAGAATTTTTATTTATATTTAAGTGATAAATAATTTAGATAAAAATTAGAATATTTTATAAAATTATTTTATTTTTTTAAAAAAATAATAAATATCTTATCTCTCACTCTATAAATAACTAATAGATTATTAATTATGTGATTTAAATATTAATAAAATCTAACAAGAAAAATAAAAATAAGTATGCAATCAAAAATAAAAGATAAGTAAAAAGATTTAATTTAAAAATTTTAAATTATAAAAATTTAATTAAAAATAAGTAAAATTATAAAAAGTACTATAATTTAACTTTTTATAAATAAAAGGAATATAAATATAATTATATTAAATATGAAGAGAGATAAGTATAATAAAAAAAAAAGAAGGAAAAACAAATATTCTTGATTAGGATAATAACAAGTTTTGAAATTCCAAATCCCATGGGTTAGTTTGGACATTTTAGTAGTCACTAACTTGAAATTTGGTCAGATTCAGCCATCCATCCTCATTGGTTTGCTTTGAATGCTTTCCTGCTTGATTCAGGGGCTGAGTCACAAGCGTCCTCCATCACCGTTGAATTCTGATCATACCGAAAACTTAATGCAAAAGCATATCAATATGGTGGGACCTCTAATCTCAGACCTCCATTGCATGATCAACGGTAATAATTGAGTTTCTGAATGTGATGACCGTAGGGTTATTATTCTTATTATTATTATTTTAGAAAGACCCACTAAATATTTATCAACATCATGACATCACATATATAGAGGAGAATATAAAATTATGAATTATGATTCTCATCACAAAAAATTAAAATAAGGAAAATTTGTTTTTCTTGAGAAAGTCCAAAAACCTCCTCTTGTTTCTTTCTCCCTTTATTTTTTGTTGTGCTCAAGTTGTAGGCTTTCTTTTTCCTTCTTTTCAAAGTTTTCATGAATTATTATGCTTTAGATTAAGGAAAATTGTTTTGAGACAAAAAGAAAAAATGGATGGTAAATATAAGTTAGAATTAGATTTATTAGATGAGGATTTGAAGTTTTGATATAAGAATAGCAGAAAAGTCCACAGTCAACCTGATATATGCAATAATATTCCTCTACCCCTCCACATTCCCCTGATGGTTAAACTTAAAATTTTAAAATTTAATTTTGACAAAAGAAAAAATTGAAATCTTTCAAATAACATCAATAAAAGAAGAGAAAGCAAAGGGAAGGAGAGGTAGAAAAAAAAACAAAGCAGAGAAAGTTGAACATTTATTCTACCTTCCTTTCCTCTTTTCACAGTCATTTTTGAGATTCCTCCAATGGTCTTTTCTCTTCCATTGGATTGTAGAGATTACCAGCTGAAATACCCAAATTCATCTCTTCATTCTAGCTGATTTGTGGTTATTTTTGTGATTTTTTTCCTTTTTTATTTGGAGACTAATAAACAAACTTTTCTGGGTCCTTAGGCTTCTGCTTTACTCTGCAAACTATCATTCGGGGTTTGCTGCAGAAAATCCTTCAATACCCAGCTGTGAACGCCGCAAAAGTCTTCAAGTGCATAATTGTATTTTTAGGAAGAAAAATTCTTATAAATTTGTTTCAATAAATTGTATTCTTCCTTTTTTTTTTCCTGTAAATTTTCTTCACTTGAGAAAAAGATATAGATATGGTCAAGGAAGGACCCTGCTATCACTGTGGAGTTACAAGTGAGTTCTTGTTTCTCCAATATATTTATGGATTTTTTGAAATTGTTTGTTTTTTTTTTAGAGATATTGACCTGTAATTTTTCCTCTCTCCAAACAAAGAGCACTCTGCAAATATTTTGCACACTTTTTTTTTTTTTTTTTTAAATTTTTGTCAAAGAGATATGTTGAAAGAATAATTTGCGGGCAATATAAATAAACATAAAAATTATGGGTGCTCTGTTTAATATTCTGAGTGAATATGAGTTCATGAATATTTGGAGCTGAATTTTCTAGGAATTGTATTGATTTTCTAGTTGTCTGTCTTTTCTCGCTCATTGAGTTTGTCTAGTTTTGTTTTCATTCTATTTGAAGTTTAAGAAAATATAAGAGATGCAAAAATAAGCTCTCGGAATTGGTTGAATACTAGATAGGACTCAATACTTGAGATGGAACCTATTGCTTTTAAGCTGTTTATCAATAAGAGTCAACCCACCGTTCTCTTGTGCCATTTGGATTATGTGAGCTTAAGAAAGAGAGGAAAAAAGAAGAAAGAGGGATTAAGATTTGCAAATTACCCATATTCAATCCATTTCTACGTTTTTGCCTTCTTCTGGATGAAGCAGTTTGTCATTGCCTTCAGACATGAGTTCCTCCCTTGGTAGAATTTCAAAACAATTCTAAGCATTTGAAATCACCGCAAATGGTGTGTTCATATTGAACAAAGTGGTTGCAGTGCCACAAAATTGAGGATGTTTCAATTTGATTGCCTTAACTTTGATGCCTCAAATTAGCCTTGGAAGTTAATCGTATCAATTCAAATGCTCTTCAGTACAAGTTCTTGAGTTTTCTTAACTTAGTTTTCTGCTTTTATATCTGCTCAAGGCCTATAAAACAATATATTGTTTTCTTCTGCTGTCTGTTGTCATTATCTTTGAAGCATAATGGTTATACTTAACAGGCAACTGGCCAACAATTCAATCGAAACCAGCTATCAGGCATTGATATTAGTCGATGGATTCTAAAATGCATCTCTATTTATTTATTTTTTTTGGTTACAAGCATTAATTTGTTCAAATTTCTAATAATTAAGCATTGCTATAGGCACACCACTTTGGCGCAATGGGCCGCCAGAGAAGCCAGTATTATGCAATGCATGTGGATCTCGATGGAGAACAAAGGGAACACTTGCAAATTATACCCCTTTACATGCTCGAGCAGAAAATGGTGATCACGAGGATCAAAGAGTTTCCAGGGTAAAGAGCATATCCTTGAACAAGAACAAAGAAGTGAAATTGCTTAAAAGAAAGCAGAACTATGATAGTGTAGTATCTGGAGGGTTTACTCCTGATTACAACAAGGGGTTCAGAAAGGCTATAGATGAAGATACTAGCAACCGATCAAGTTCAGGATCAGCTGTCTCTAACTCAGAGAGCTGTGCTCAATTTGGTGGCACAGATGCTAGTGATTTGACAGGTTGGCAGTTTACTATGTGCTAGTTTTATTGGAAGGTTAATTCTTCATTTTTTTTAGCAGGATTCATCAACAATGCATAAAATTTTAAAGACAAGTGAATGTTGCTTCTAATTGAACACGAGTATGTTTTCCATTGATAAAAAGGATCCCATGAGTGCTTCAAAATTTCAAATATCCGGCTTTCCTATCATGAAGCTGTAGTTGTGTTTCAAAACAGTTCTAATTGCAAATTTTACAATTAAATATGGATATGGTATCTACCTACATTTTTAAGATGATACATATATTTACTGTAATACTTGTATCTTTACTCATCTGGCTCTTTACAGATAGAAAACTCTGGCACACTGTAAGCATGTAGACTGGGTAGTCTACAGCTCTTAAAGATATAAACCTTTTCTCCTATTAAACCATAGGACCCTAATATAGGTAGCATTTGTGTGGTTTTGTAGGTCCTGCTCAGTCAATTGTCTGGGATACCATGGTGCCATCAAAGAAAAGGACATGTGTTGGTCGTCCAAAGCCATCTTCTATTGAGAAGCTCACTAAAGATTTATATAATATTCTTCATGAACAACGGTCTTATTTCTCTGCATCTTCTGAAGAGGATCTTCTTTTTGAAAGTGAAGCACCTATGGTTTCTGTTGAGATAGGACATGGAAGTGTTCTTATCAGGCATCCCAGCTCTATAGCTCGTGAAGAGGAGTCTGAGGCTAGCTCTTCTGTTGATAATAAACAATGCCGGACAAGTGAAGCATATTCATGTTCTGGTTCCATTCCTATGTGTAATGATCGCAGCGGTGTGAACTTCCCATTTCAGGGAGTTGAAAAGATCAGAAACTTTTCTGATCTAGGAATGAAGCAGGAGCAACCTAGAAGGCATGATTATCCCTTACTAGTCTATACATTTGCTTAATTTATAGTCGGTTATACATAAGAAATGAAAACATGATTATCATAAATTTATTGATTGCAAATTCCATTTTGTTTCCTCCTGCCAAAAAATAGTCCATCCTTATATCTTAACAACGATAAGATTGGTATTTCTCTAACAATGATAAGAGTATTACAGTCGTTAAGATTTCCTTCTCTGGAATTTCAGGGACAAGTCTCAGTATGAAAGAGTACAACTGCTTGGAAATCATAATTCACCACTGTGCTCAGTAGATTTAAATGTGAGTTACATTCCTTTACAGTTCTTTTTATTGCACTGTGAAAGATAAGTTCTCAAAATTTCTCCTCTAGGCTTGTAAGATGACTGAAACTTGTTCATGTAGTCACCTGTTCTGGTTGAATTCAGTGTCTGCATCAATAACATTGGCTTGAGTGATTTGCTTCTTGTTGAAGATGTATAAACCTTTTATCAGAATCCCCGTTAGTAGAATTACTTTTGCAAATTCTAAAATAGGAATCGAATTTTATTTTTTAATGCTATTTGAGAATGGGCTATATTCCTTTTTTAAATAGATAATTTTCTTATATATTTTGATCTTGTACTCCTGTCTTGTTCAATATTCCCACGGAAACTTTAAAGTTTCCAATTGTTTCTTGAATGATCAATCTTCGTATTCATCAGTTGTTGAGTGCTTACTGCAATTGCATTTTATGTTATAGGACGTCATCAACTATGAGGAATTTATTAGACAATTGACAATTGAAGAGCAGCAGCAATTATTGAAATATCTACCTGCAATTGATACTGCTAAGTTTCCTGATAGGTCAGAATCTATTTCATTTATTTTTCCTTCAATTTTTTTTTTGGTTATTGATAATTGAATACTATTTGGATGTTTAAAATTTTAGAATCATTATTTTTAGCAGAAAAACAATTAGCGACTTTATTCAGAATATTACTGATGCCTTGCATTGTTGTATTTTCAGCCTTAAGGGCATGTTTGGCAGCCCTCAGTTGAAGGAGAACTTGATTTATTTTCAGCAACTTCTTGCGGAAGGTGTCTTTGACATCTCCTTATTGGGGGCAAAACCCGAGGACTGCAAGACTTTGAAATGGCTTGCATTGTCCAATCTGTCAAAGCTCAAATGGGTGGAACACTATCATTCACTTAAGGTTTTTTATTGTTTATTAATCAAATACCATTGGTTATTTGTTGATAATTATATGTTAATGATGCTTATGAGCTATCACATCCTTCTACCATGCAGAAATGTAGAAATAGAACTGTAAAATCAACCCCAGAATCTTCTGGCATTGCATTCAGTGATGTTGCAAATGTCAAGAGATTGCGTGACAGCCAAAGTCAAAATTTTCCAGGTTAGGTGAAAATCATTTTCTTCTGCTTTCAGTGAGAAACTAGATCATTACTGAGACCTTACAAATATCTTCATTTTGTCTTCCATTTCTCTCTCTCTCAGCTTGATATTTGTGTAATTGTTGGGAGTACTTGCCATAGACCTGATAGTTCAGTTTTGAGATCACTACTTTGATTCATGGCAATAGGAAAATGTCAAATAGCTTTTCTGGAAGAGATTATAGTTTAAAGAATTCAAATTATAAATGATAACCTACTATTGTATGCAATGCCATTTTGC
>JANHAO010029130.1:0-10445 GCA_026873985.1 Saraca asoca
ACATAAGTATAGGTTCTTTTAGTTTAGTAGTAGAATCATTAGCCAATGACTATTTTCTAGGAATAGCATACTTAAAAGTCAAAAATACAATCACATTTGTTTCCAACAATGGATGAAAACATAATGCAAAAAAGGCTAAGGAAAAAAAAATAGCAAACTAGCTTCTCTTTACCTTCATTGTTATAAAAATATAAAGAGAAATATATTGAAAATATTTCATCATCTCATTATAGCATAAAACAAAAGGAGCAAAGTGAATATAGTAGCATAAATATATAATTTACAATGTTATAAGTATTGTAGATATTATAGAATTATAGAAACTATTTATTCAAATTTTTGTATGCATTAAATCATTGAGGGATTTACACAATAGATAATAAATGGTACAAGCATGTAATCACATATTAAGTGTCAATGATCATTACACATGCTGTGCAAAGAAGAAAAATGTGCAATTAATTCTTAGATTAGTTGTAATTCTCTTGTAGGAATTATATTCTATTGTTTTTCTCTTCATTCAATTTTCTATCAATTTTAAAATGATCTTTGCTAGGATATAGAAAAATAACATATTATAATGAATTGCTATTCCTATTGCACTTGAGTGTCAGTGTAAATGCAATAGTAGAGGTATTATCCATTGCTCTCTCTTTTTTTGTTTTTTTCCTTTTAACTTAAACCATTTAAGAAATTCACATTTTTTATTGTGGACTTGATGTATTAGTTAAGAGGAAGTTCTTTCATTATGATAGTAGAGTAATTGTTTGTAGTTCCTTACTTTAGTATTACTTTATAGTATAAGGATTTTTAAAGTGGGAATTGATCTATGAGAACAATAGTTTCACTCCAAGTTCTAGGGAGAAGCATTCTTTTGTTTGCATATGAATTTATAATAACTTCAAATTCTCTTCTTTCCTTTTATATTTTTACTGCAATTCATAATTTTATTTTGTTTGCATGTGAATCTAGTAACTTCAGATTTTGTTTTTTTCTTATGTTTTTCACTCCAATACATATTTTTCTTTTGTTTTTCACTCCATTGATGAAAGCATGCCAAGTGCAATTAATGGAAATGACACATTTGACTTTTTGTTTGGTTGTGAGTCTTTGGATTTTTCAAATTCTAACATTTCACGATCTCTGTCTTGAGGCTACGTTATTACAAGATGAGAACAAGTTTGATACCCATACAGAAATATTCTATTTGCTTGAGAAATAGCTTCTAGACAAAAGTGCTATTGAGAATGTTGGTTGTGGTGACACTTATACATGGGTGGAAATTGCATTAATTTAGAATATTTTTTTGCCCATATTTATTGTAATTAATTTGGGTTTTCTATGTAGAGTGTTACTTTTTATTAAAACCCTAAATCAATTTAAGAAAACAGAATTGTAATTATGGTGATTATTAATTGAAAAACTCTAAAAATCATAAAACACGTTATTTTTGGGTAACAATATAATTAGAAAGTGTATATCTTTCCAAATTATTTGAAATTGGCTAAGGGAATAAGATAAGAATTTTTTAGGCATTAAAATGTACATAATAATTATGCAAAATATTGGCTGGAAGCATAAAAAATTGAAATCAGGCTATAAAATTGTAGAAATAGACTTGTGAAGCACATCTAGATGAAAAAGAAAACCTTCTGACCCCAAGCCCACACATGGGGAGATGCATGAGAGCTAGGCACCACCATGTGTAGCTTATCTCACAACAATGATTACACCACCAGTCTTACTTTTCAAGGTGAAAATTTTGGGCATTTTTCCTAGATTTTCTGGAATTAAAAATAATTTAATTTTTTTTTGCTAATTTTATTTAAGCATTAATTTGAAACTATTTAAGCCTAAAATTTTTTGTTTGTGATTCCTATATTAAGAACTACAGTATATATTTTTTCTAAATTTTTTTTTGATACTATAGTGTAAATAAATTATTTTTAACATGTTTTATGCTTAAAATTAATTTTGTAGAAATTATTAATTTACATTACACCATGAAATTTTGTGTAATTATGAGCTCATATATCATAAGTCCAATTACATAAAATTTTGTTAATAAAATTATTAAAATAGTTTAGTTGAATTAAAGGAGATACTATATTAATAATATTTAAATACCCTATCAGTATAATATTATTAATATAGTTTAGTGGTGATAATATGAATGTAGGATTAAATATTATATTCTTAAAATTATTAACACCTTATCAAAGTTAGGTTTTAGAAGTGTAATATATAATTTTTGTATTATATTATAAGGTCTTAAATACCCTATCGATGTTAGGTCTTATAATATAATACTATATATATGATTGCGTAGTTAAAGTTTATGAGGAAAATCAAAGCTTGATTAAAGTGATTAAATGTGTTAATATGTTCATAAATTTTTCTAAACTTCCATGCCTATGCAATTGACTTCTATTAAGACACTGAATGAGACAAATTATGAGAATTAGGCTGAGTCTTTGAAACTTTATCTGATGTCACCAATCATGATCTAACACTTAAGGAAGTAAAGCCCATTGTTGATGCAAATTCTACCACTGAACAAAGGGCCAAGTTTAAAAAAATGGACACACTCAAACAAAGTGTGATTGATAGTGATGAAATTCACAATAGATAAGACCATCAAACAAAGTATTCATGAATATGAAAATGCTAAGATTTTTCTTGAGTCTTTTACCAAGAATTACATCAAGTTTGACAAAGGGTTACACTTAAAAGCAAGGCTTAAATTATAAAGAAACCTTCTTGCCAGTATCAACTAAGGACTCATTCCAAGTTGCTAAGGCGATGGTAGCTTATTTTGACTTGAAGTTAAATCAGATGGATGTCAAAACAACATTCCTAAATGGTGACCTAACAGAGACAATATACATAAAATAGTTAAATAGTTTCCAATAGAAGGGCAAAGAGCATCTTGTGTGTAAATTGAAAAAGGAAATATATGGCTTAAAGCAAATGTCTAGACAGTGGTATCTCAAGTTTGATGAGTTAGTGACTTCTCTTGGTTCAAGAAGAATAATATAGACTAGTACATCTATATGATGATGAGTGTGGTAGTTTTGTGATTCTATACTATATGTTGACAACATTCTCCTTGCAAGTAGTGACCTGAACCTGTTGACTAAGACAAAATAAATGTTTTTGATGCATTTTGAGATAAAAGATCTTGGAAATGCTAATTTTGTTTTAGCTATAGAAATTCATTATGATAGATCATAAGGTGTGCTTGGTTTGTCTCAGAGCTAATACATTGAGAAAGTAATGAAGAGGTTCACCATGACAATGTGCTCTCAAGTTTCTGCACCTATTCAAAAAGGTGAGACTATTTCAAAGGTCCAGTGTCCTAAAAGTGATGAAGGAAGAGAAAAGATAAAAAAAAATTGTCTCATATGGGCTTATTTTAAGTAGCTTGATGTATGGTCAGATGTGTACACATCCTGATATAACTTTTGTTATTAGTGTACTAGGGAGATACCTAAGTGGTTTTGGTTAGAAACATTGGATTGTTGTTAAAAGAGTAATAAGGTACTCGTATGGTATAAAAGATTACATGTTAACCTACAGAAGGTTAGAAGATCTCATAATTAAAAGCTATTCAGACTCATTTTGTTGGATGTCTAGATTATCACAGTCTAAATGCGTGTTATAAAGCTATTCATGAAGTTGTTTAGTTAAGGAAATTTATTGGTGATTTTAATATTGTAAGAGTATCTCAAGGCTCTTAACCATTTATTGCCACAATGCTATTGCTGTTAACTTCTTTCTAAATAATAAAAGTTCTAACCATGTAAAACATTTTGATGTTAAGTATTAATTTGTGAGAGATAAGATATGTGAGAATATTACTTGTATTAAGCATGTTTCCACGGATCAATTGCTTACAATTCCACTAACCAAAGGCTTAATAGTTGGAATGTATCATGATCATATAATTAATATGGATTTGGCTAAGTCTTTTGATGTACTAGGTTAGTGGGAGTATTGTGTTTAATGTAATTATATTTGTTGCTTATTTCAAGATATGAAATATTCATGATATTGCCATATATTATTATTTGTTCACATTATCTAGTTATGACATGTTATTAGAAACATTTGGATCTTATCTTACAATTATGTTGAGAACATTGATTCTTCTTTAGTATTTTGGATGGATGCTAAAATCATTATGTGGAGATTTACATATAATTATATTTTTCATTATATAAACTTTGTTATGCACATTTTATATTAAATTTTGGTCTATGAGATGTAAGTGTACAATATGTATGATGTTAATATCCCTATCGGATATAATATTTTTGCATTGTTACACACTTATAATCTCAATTTAGACTTATAGGTGTAATAGAACCTTAACTTACTTTCATATTTATTAAAATGACCATGATTTCTAAATCATGTGGTCTAAATGGGAGATTATTAGAATTATTTTCTTATTATGCACCTAATAATTCAAAAATTATAAAGAGTGTTGAAGTATAATAGCTCATTTGTGATGATAAACGTTAGGCTTTATTAGTGGCACTTAGACCCAAATTGAGGTATTGGGGTTTTCCATTAATGGGTTGGATCACTATCTAATTCATTTTATTTTTATAAGATCCCTACTCCTAATGCCCTATGTTATTGCATACTCCCCATCTATTTATACATTATTTCTCAAATTCTTTGTGAAAGCTAAGGTAAGAAAGAAGGAAAGACTTCTATGATTTGATATGTGCATATGATCACCTTGACTTCTATGAATGTGATTTATGTAGGCTATCGTGATCAATATAGGATTAGTAAGTGAGATATTTTTATTATCATTGAATAATTAGGAAGTCTAGGTAACCATTCATCTATTTGATTTTTTATATTAGTTACATACAATTTCATGCTTGTTTGCATAGTTTGATCAATCATAATTTTATTAAAGTTTATCATTTCTCTCTCATCCAAGAATTGAGATTTCCTCTTACTTTAGGAGTATATTAGATTGTTTCATCGAGGAGACCTTATTTAAGTTCCATTACCAGTCCTTTGTTTGCTCATGTTTGTGAGTTACAAGCTCACAACATACTTCTAAGAAGGCTTTCTTGTATTTTCTTCCTTTGCTTACTCAATGATCTTTATTTTACAAATATTGGTAACAATTTTGTTTGTGTTTATTATTTCTTAGCTTATATACAAATTTTTTTCATCTACCTTGTTATAAGTTATGAAAGTCATGTAGCTCTGGAACAACTGTGCTTGTCCTACAAATGTGGTGTTGATTTGTGTACATTGTGCTTGTGTTTTTTTATTTATGGAAGTATTTTGTTTTGTCTTTTGTTGTGGTTGATTTCATTTGCACTTTGGTTTAAGAAAAGGTTCTTCTATTAATGGTCTTAAGATAGTCTAAGAGGTGAGCTTCTCATAGTTTGTGAGACTTCTATTTTTAAGAGTTAGTCTTAAGATATTTCTAAACTATTATAATGGGTTTAAACCAAAGTGAGTTTGAAAACATCTTTGACGGTATGATTTGGTAACAATTGCAATGGAAACATGCAAGATTTAGAAGGAGGTTGCTAAGAATAAGCAAACCTAGAACTAAGAATGCTCATTAGAGAGGTGCATTTCTAGATCATTTAACTTTAGTAGTGGAGATATATATATATTTACTACAAAAATTTATAATAATGTTTTTTGTTTAGGTAATAGTCACTAAGAGACCGATTAAGAATTTGTATTCTACAAAGGTTGTTCTCGATGATATTACAAACTCACTATCAAATTCTTTGTCAAATGTGTCAAGAAATACCTACTCAATTTAGACTCCTATGCTGGTTGCCAAACTTCACTGTTATATTTTAGTCTTCTATGTGCTTCACATTTGTAATTTGTGGCTTTGTTATATAGATAGAGAAGTTATAATGTTATGAAAACACACCGATTTACTATTGTTCTTAGTTTTTTTTTTTTTTTGGCAACTCCAATTCATTAATTGCATATTGCTTTTTGTGACAACTTTTTTGGCTTCTTAAATTGACTCTATTTTCTTTATAATAACCAGATAATGATTAATGAATCAATAGTTGCCTTAGGTCATATTTCAAATTCACAAACTCATGTTTCAAATATGGATGGAATATATGTCCAGCACAAACTATACTATGGCTAAATAAAGAAGGTTCTATGGTGACAGTCGAATTTGGTCAACCCAAGTTCAAGTATAAAAAGAGAGAGAGAGAGACAGAAAGAATAGAGAGACACCAGAAGTTTTTAGCATGGTTCAGCTAAAGTCAATGTGACCCCTACATCCATGACTTTTATTACTCTTTGCTGAATCTTTTTATATCTGATGATTGATTGTCATGCACAATGATTTCATCCCTTTTTATAATAGTTAGAGGTTATAGTTTAAATGTAAATGTATAGCAAATAAATATCATGACTTGATTAGGATTACATAATAGATAAGGGTTGATGGTTATAACAAACTTCCATCAAAGCAGGAAACTGAATGGATCTCCCTGGATTAGTGGTTAGGGATGCGTGCTTCAATTTGTGAGCTGAGCCTTATTTTCAATGACCTGAGGTTGGTGCTTTGACTTATGTTAACTAGTAACCTTAGCTCATATTCAGTGACCTGATGTCTTACTCCAACAACCTTAATCTTGGCTGGCTGGGCCCTTATATGTTGAGTCCATCCATTAGGCTTTTACTAGCCTATTTATGTGATTCCAAAAATACCCACAACATTAGTCCCCTAGCTCTCAGTGCAATTTGTGGACTGAGAGCTGTAATTTGCTGGTAAAAGCTATCAACTTCAATCTGCTATGTCATTTGGACTCTTGTCCTTTTGTTTCATCTGCACTTACCCATGCCATCATTTTTGCATTTAATGCGCATATTTTTTCATAGCCATCAATGCGACAATGATAGAGCATCACTTTTCACCGGATCGTTAGATCAAGGCAATTAATCAGTCTCTTGATCTAACAACGAGGCTGATCGAGTTATATATGGTAAGGAGAACCATTTTTTCCCTCTGACTTTTTTTTTTTTAAAACCTGCACTTCAGTTTCTTGCTTGTTTCTTAAGCTCTTAGTCAATCACCACCATTCTTCATCCTTTTTGCTTCACCAAGTCTATGAAAGCAACCCTTGGATTTTGGTTTTGCCAGATATCGATCATGCTCATTGTACTTCTTTTAGGACTCATTTCATTGATTCAATAAGTTCTCTGACCATGACCTCATTTCTAAATCAATGTTTTTTCTAGATGCTTTGTTTTGTAGTTTTTTGATATCTAGTAGCTTGGTTCAGCAATGTGCACTCATTAGTCACTAGGAAATTTTTCCTACTGATCAGTTTGATAGTATGTTTATTTGCTTGCTTGTCATTGTTTGTGAAAAATGGTGTGCCATCTGTTTGATAAAATGCCTGTAGGTCTTGAGATCATAGATTATTGAGTTTAGTCTT
Source organism: Saraca asoca (assembly GCA_026873985.1). Lineage (NCBI taxonomy): Eukaryota > Viridiplantae > Streptophyta > Magnoliopsida > Fabales > Fabaceae > Saraca > Saraca asoca. The sequence continues at coordinate 7,464 of JANHAO010029130.1, forward strand.
TTTATGTCTCTCTAGTTTTAGTGACCTAACAGGTTCGCTAGTCAAGCCCCCTATATTTTCAATGGTCTGGGTTTTAAATGTGATGATATGTGGCTTGTATGGCCTACTACATAGTGTATTCCTTGTTAGCTTTAGCTTCTAGGTATAGTCTACTTTTAGCGACCTGGTCATTCCTTCTTCTATATAAATAGCAAGTCATAAGCGTCGAGGTTACCAAGTAGGGAGTGCTAACAATTCTGACTCCCCAGCCTGAAGTAGGGAGTTAATGCGTTTTATAAATAATGTGACCTTTGGGAGTGGTGAGGTCACTAAGAGGTTTGAAGCTTGTCCTGATCCCATTGAGGGCTAGTAGATCGCTGAGAGTGAGAAGTCCTCAGATCGCATAGTGTTCAAGCACCATCCTTTGATCATTAAGCTTGATGAGCTTAGGGGTATAGTTGAAACATACCATCTTCCCAAGGGATACTGCATTATGACACCTTCCCTTGACAACCACACAGCTTATCCCCTTCTAGGATTTATTGTTATTAGCTCCCACCATCTCGTTGTCGGGCTTAGGTTCCCAATCCATCCATATCTTATAGAGTTGTTGAATAAACTAAAACTCTCCCCCTTTCCACTTTCTCTCAATTCATACTCTCAGCTTACCTCCCTCGCCCTCTTATACCTTAAGAATAATCTTCCTCTTCATTCAGTCAGGGCTCTTTGGTATTTGTTTAGCATAAAAACCATGGGCCAGAATGATGAGATCTACTACCTCATAACTCCATAGACCAAGTTCAAGAGGATTTTGCCACAAGGTGATGCTAAAGGCAAGTCTAATGTGGAGAATTATAAAACCCACTGGTTTTGTGTCTTGTGCTATCATTGTATCATCATCGTAGTTTTGGTTTCACCCTTACTCCTGGTAAGCAAGAAGACGCACAGGTTTGCATGAATTTCACGTTTTATTTTCTAATTTTGACTCTGTTTCATTCTACAAATGGAGTTAGCAAGGAGAAACCAATATTAAAGGCTGAGGAGGCAGAGGTACTGGGCCAGTTCATTGCTATAGATGATCTGAAGAACAATCTTAAATTCGATGAGGATCTCTTACATTCGTATAAGCTCGCTCTAGCTTTAAACATCAAAATCACCAAAGACATCAGAGCTCAAGGAACTAAGGAGGTCAGTCCAGCAAATTTTGAGGAATATGATAACATGTTGAGACTCAACCTACGAATGCCACAATCCTCCCACTCTGCCCGTGTTGCTGTTGCTACAACTTCATTCACTCCTGCTACTACTGCGCATTCATCGACTCCTACTACTGCTTTAGCCCCTACCTTTGTAAGCCAATTTTCTCCATCCATAGTAGTAGCATCCCTACAAATGCTAGCTCCCAACTCGCATCCTGAGGTGGTTAAGGCAATCAAGGAGGTTGCATCCCCATCTACTCCTTATGCCAAAAAAATAAAGAATAGACAAAGGGAAGAGGGTTGTTATCACTGCAGAGGAGATGGTCCTTGAGGTCAAGGATGAGGAGTGACTTGCCAGTCTTAGCCCAAGGATGGAGGAGTACTTCAACTTCCTCCTGGAGAACGTTGAGTTAATCCTAGGGCCTCATAATAAGGCCAAAGTATTAGAGTTAGAGGAATCCTCGGGGGAGGATTGATAGGCTATGTAGCTCATCATATCCTACTGGTAAGTAAAATCCTTTCAACTTGATTCGCTTACCTCTTTGTAATTCTAACTTGATCATTTGATTTTTTAGGGTTTGCTAGTGACAATAAAGTTGAAGAAAATGCTTCAAGCTTGGGATGAGGTGAAGGAAAAGCTTAGGAGCAACTTGGCTGCCATGACTATTGAGGTGCTTGAACTGAAGGAAAGAGCTAGAGACGCCAAAGTCACCAAGGAAAAGGTTGAGGAAGCTTTATCTCATGAGGTGGTAGTTCGCGAGGCTATCATATCTAACCTCAATAAAGTGGTTGATGAGCTGATGAGAATAAAAGGTGAATTAGATGCAACAGTATAATAAGCTGAGGCTGCTGAAAGGAAATATGAGGTGGCCAAGGATGAAGTTGATTTGGCAAGAAAGGAGATTGCATGAGCTAAGGTGGAAACCGTTATGCTAATTGTAAAAACTAAAGAAAAAGTGGCGTCCAAAGCTACCATTGGCTCCTTGTTCACTTTGTGGGAAGAGCACTCAGAGATGGATTTTTCCTTCTTTGGTGGGCCAAGCATGGTCGAAAATTCAAAATTTTTCAAAAGAGACCGAACAAACCCATTTCGGATCCCATTGGATTGAGGTTATACAGCAGCATAAAACATAAATCAAAGTAAGAAGAGAGCTAAACCAACCTTTGATTCCAGCTCAAATGCAACGAAATGGTCAAAAGAGCTTGTCACCGAAGTAGCCTAAATGTTCTACCTCTACTAGTGATCTACATCGAAAAATGCCCTCCAATGGTTGCTACAGCTCCACTCCATGTGCTAGCAAGTTGTGGAGCTGGATGAACCAAGAAATCACCGAATTTCCCCTTCTTTTTTGGTCTCATCGAAAGCCCTCTCCAGTCTCACCGAAGAAGCACTCACATGGCCACAACAATTACAGTAAATACAAAGGGTGAATGAAGAGCTGAAACGGCGTCGTTTTAGCCAACCATTAAAGGCCAAAATGATGTCATATTAGGCTGCTAGAAAATAATTTTCCAATTTTGCAAATCAACCCTTGCAGTTTGAATAAACTACATTTCGACCCTTAGCAATTTTCGAAAATTACATTTTAGTCCCTAAAAATAATTTTCAGTCCCAATGATTTCTACCCTTTTACAATTTGGTCCCTGGATATTAAACATATCTAACTTTTGGCCATATCATTCTTCGTTATGCGTGTGACCCAGTAGGCCCTCGAAATGTTGATAAAAGTCCAAAATGCCCTTCAAACCATTTGAAGGCATATTAATTTCTCCAAATTAATCACTTAGACTTTAAGTTATAAGC
>JANHAO010029131.1:0-10441 GCA_026873985.1 Saraca asoca
AAACTTACAAAACTAAGGAAAAAGTTAAACAAAAACCACAAATTAATAACTATTTAAGAGGTGATGTTTATTATTTTTATAGGTATAAATTTCACTTGTCAGTATGCAAGTTTTAACTTTGATCCTTACTTAAAACATAGAGAAGACATTAAATAAGTAGCATGCGTGATGATAGCTTCAATTTCTCCTAAGCATTAGAAGTAGCACGAGGATATGACACCTTCTAAGATGATTTCACATTTATCAGAGTTATATAAAAGGTGTGCTCATATAGAGATATCAAGTATATCGGGAACTATTCAATTGTAAGATGGTTGAAGGATCATCTATTGCAACTCATGTGCTAAAAATGATCAAGCTAATAGAGAGATTGGCCTAACTTGACCATGTGATCGACAATGATCATGTAATGAACATTAAATTACATTCCCTTCCTAAGTCATATGGGCAAATAGTCATGAATTTCTTCATGAATAAGATTGAGGTATCTCTCATAGAGTTGCTCAATATGCTTAAAATTGCTAAATCAAATTTCAAGAAGGAATAGCTTGTACTGATGACCAATACCTCTTCTAAGCCCAAGATGGGAAAGAAGAAGAAGCCTAAAAAGTGTTCTAAGGCCAAGGCTAAGGTTGTGAAACCTAAAAAAGGTGCACAAAAGAAGAAAGAGAGCACTCCTAAAGGCATATGCTACCATTGCGATATAGAAGGCCATTGGAAGTGAAATTATAAAGCTTATCTTGAGTCCATGAAGTAGAAGAAGCTTGGAGAATCTTTTACTTCAAGTAAAAGGGAAATCTTGAAGTAGAAGAAGCTTAGAGAAGCTTCTACTTCAGGAAACCATGAAGTAGAAGAAGCTTAGACATGTTTCTACCTCAATAACAAACAAAAGTTTAATGAATCCATAAATTCATCCTATCTTTGGCATTATAAACTTAGTCATATTAATGAAATATGAATCATAAAGTTACATAAAGATGGATATTTGGACCCATTTAATTATGAATTATATGAAACTTGTGAATCATATCTCATTAGGAAAATAACTAAGAATCCTTTATTGTAAAGGATGAAAGTGCCAAAGAAGTGCTAGAATTGATACATAATGATGTATATTGTCCAATGACTACTCTAGCCAGAGGAAGATTTTCATACTTCATTACCTTTATTGATGATTACTCTAGGTATGGGTATGTGTCTTTGATGAAATGCAAGTTCGAAGCCTTTGAAAAGTTCAAATAGTTCAAATCTAAAGTAAAAAAACAAAATGAAGAAAGTATCAAGACACTTAGATTAGATCAAGCTGGAAAATACTTAAGCCAGAAATTTATGGATTACTTAACTTAAAATAATTTGGGATTCTTTCACAATGGACTCCACCTAAAACACCACAAAAGAATGGTGTTTCAGAAAGAAGACACCGTAACTTGCTTGACATGGTACATTCCATGATGAGCTTTGCAACTTCAACTATCTCTTTTTAGGGCTATAGTTTGGAAACTGCTACATATATACTTAATTATATCCCTTCAAATTCTATTGATAAGACACCATATAAGCTATGGTTTGGGAAGAAACCAAGTCTTTCACACATGAAGATTTAGGACTGTTCCACTTATGTGAAGCTAATCATCATAGAAAAGTTAAGATCAAAAAGTGATAAATATCTATTTATGGGATACCCTAAGGAAACAAGAGGTTACTACTTTTTCCATTCTGTTGAGCAAAAAGGTCTCAACACACACTACCTTCATGAAAAATGAGTTTATCCTTGAAAGGCTAATTGTAGCAATGTAAAACTTGAAAATTTTCAAAAGCCACAAAATAACATACATCATATAGTTGAGGATGAGCCTAATTAAGTATCTCAAGAAGTTGAGATAAGTAATCAAGCTCAAAGTACACATGCATTTTGGAGATTTAGTAGGGAATGCCATGAACCTAAAAAATGTGGATTTCTCCCTACACAAGAGAATGATAATGAGCCTGCTAGTTACCAGGAAGTAATATCAAGTATTGATTCCTTGAAATGGCGAGAAACCATGAAATCTAAAATGGATTCAATGCAAAAGAATTAAGTATGGGACTTGATCACTACACCCAAAAAAATAAAACCTATCAAGTGCAAGTGGGTATTCAAAAGAAATACATATACATATGGCAAATTACAGACCTACAAAGCTAGGTTAGTGGCAAAAAGTTATAAGCAAGTTCAAGGAGTTGAATATGAAGAAACCTTTTCACAAGTTGTCATATTGAAGTCCATTAGAATTTTACTTGCAATAGCTATATACCATAACTATAAGATTTGGCAAATGGATTTCAAAATAGATTTCCTTAATGGAAACATGAAAAAGGATGTATATATGACATAACTTGAGGGTTTTGTCTCTAAGACCAAAACCTGCAAGGTATGTAAGCTAAAAAAGTCCATTTATAGACTGAAGCAAGGTTCACAAGTTGTAACATCCATTTTAATGAAGTAGTCCAATTTCTTAACTTCTTCAAGAACATTGATGAACCATATGTGTACAAGAAAATTAGTAAGAGTATGGTTGCATTCCTATTGTTGTATGTAGATGACATACTGCTTATAGGAAATGACATTCCACGTTACAGTCTGTTAAGTTATGATTATAAAAGACATTCTTCATGAAGGAATTGGGAGAATCAAGCTTTCTTCTAGGTATGAAGATCTATATAGATAGATCTACAGCTTGCTTGGCCTCTCCCAATCCATGTACATAGACAAGATGCTAAAATGATTTAGCATGCAAAGGTCTAAGAAGGGTTTTTACCAATTCTTACTCATGTCTCATGATGTTCACTTGTCTAAGAAGCAATGTCCTAAGATAGAAGATGAATAAAAATGCATGAATGAGATTCCTTATGCATCTATAATAGGATCAATCATATATGTCATGCTATATGCATGACCACATATCTTCCATGCACTAAATGTGACTAGTAGATTATTGTCCATCCTTAAGACACTAGAGTACAATCAAGACCATCCTTAAGTACTTGAGAAGAAACAAGGATATGTTCTTGATATATGAAGTAGACCATAATTTGAGAATCAAAGGTTTCATAGATGTAAGCTTCCAGTCAAATCATGACGATTACAAATCACAGTCAGGATTTGTATTCACTCTTAATAAAGGTGTGGTACATTGGAAAAGATCCAAGCAAGATACCATAGCAGATTCTACAACCGAAGTTGAGTACATTATTGCTTCAAAAGTAGCAAAAGAAGTTGTTTGGATAAAGAAGATCATCACTAAATTAGGGGTGGTTCCTAACATTGTTGATCTAATAAAAATCTATTGTTATAATAATGGAGCCATGGTACAAGTTAAGAACCAAGGGTTCATCAAAGATCTAAACATGTTTTGCGACATTATCATTTGATCAGAGAGATCTTAGAATGTAACAAAATAAGAATAGAATAGATTCCCACGTATGATAATATATCTGATCCTCTTACTAAAGCTCTATACTAACAAAAACTTGATCATCATTTAGAGAGAATCGGGATTAGATGTAAGGGCAATCAACTCTAGGTCAAGTAGGAGATTGTTAATATGGATTATATAGAGATAATTGGTTGCACTGGTATAAATATTACATATCTTAGCAAATTTAATAAATATTATGTTTTGTCCTCTTTATCAATATAGCCTTAAATATATATGTTTGATATTTGTATACTATCTTGGATAAAGTCCTTGAAGTTGTAATTATGTATAAATAAATTATAATGGATATTGTAATTATGAGATAATTTCTACATATAGTTATAATTTCTAAATATCCCTAGTTATGGAATAATTAAGAAAATAAGATATCGATTATTCATGAGTAAACCAGCATATGTTTTGTCACATTCTTTAGAAAAATATAGTGATCTCATACATTATTTGAAATGGATATATTTGTACAAACATATAGGTATACATTAGAGAACATATGACCAGATTGACCTGCCATGAGAAACCATATGAAATGTTACCATGTGTTAATGGACTTCTTATGTGAAAGGCAGTGTAAGTGATCATTAAACTTAAGATCAACATAATATCTTATGTATGGAGTCTTGTACTTTGATTTTATTTTAGGCTTGCACTTTTAAAGAATGGATAGAAATAATTTTGATTACATCATGAAGTACATAAAAGTAGTGATTAATTAAGATGGAATTTTTCCTCCTTGGAAACAAGGAAAGATATTTAAAAGATGTTCTAACACTTGTGTTATGATCAAAATTATTGGCCTATGTATTGATTGATACTTAAAAGGAATTTTATGTATAATCAATTGATGATACATAAAAAGTGATCATTAGACTTAAGATCAATACAATATCTTATGTATGGAGTTTTATACTTTGATTTTATTTCAGGCTTGCACTCATAAAGAGTAGATACAAATAATTTTGGTTACATCACGAAGTACATAAAGGTAGTGATTAATTAAGATGGAATTTATCCTCCTTGGAAATAAGTAAAGATATTCAAAAGATGTTCTAACACTTGTGTTATGATTGAAATTATTGGCCTATGTAATGATTGATACTTAAAAGGAATTTTATATATACTTAATTGATGATACATAAAAGGAGTTTTTTGTATGAATAATTATGAAATAGCATATAGTTAAACATATATTGTAGATTGGACGTTAATGGGGTTGAAATTGGAATCATACCTTAAGTCCAATTCGAATATCAAGAGATGAAGGAATTGAATCACACACTAACACTTTATCACAAAAGGTTCTACAAATCTATTCCTAAAATTTGGTTAGTCATGATGCTTTGCTAGAAGCCAATCTTGATCTACGAATTTGTTTCTACAATTAAGGGAAATTGTGTTTGAATTAAAAGTAATCTTAATTCAATTAAACTTATATAAGTTTGTAAACAAATTAGTTGCCAACATGTATGAAAACCTAAAATGTCACACAAAATAGAATCTCTTTGATTAGAAGTTACAGGAAAGATTAAAATGCAAAATGTTATGAATTTAAGAATTGAATTAGGTAAACAACTTGAAAATTTGAAATGATTAATTAAGTATTCTAGTGTAATTAAAAGTATTAATTAATAAAAAATTTAATAATTCTAATGGAGATTATAATTATTAAATAGTAGTAAATTTTCATTGTTGATATTTAAATGTTGGAGAACATTTATATTAACAATAGATGAGATCTAGAGTAAAGGAATGATTCCTCAATTAGAAATTCTTTTAAATTAATTAAAACAATTAGAAGATGATTAGAAAAAAGAGTTAATGTGTCTAGAATCATAAGAAAGTGTTTGGGCTTGTTGGACATAAAGGATGGAGCATTAGGTTAAGGAGTGTGGACTCTTCGGGCTTAAGGGACTACATGGCCATCTAACTTCCTTAAGTGGATGGCACAAGGGGCAGCCCTAGCTTGTGCACCACTCATGAAGCTACCTCATTTTTGCTTGTGTTTCAAACTCTCTTATTTAAGGAAGAGAGAAGCCAAACCAATGACAACAATTGTTTTAGCCCATGCACACGTGTTGTGTATCAACATTCTCTTTGCAATCTTACTCATGTCCTCTTTGCATTCAAGCACTCAACCTTGTCCTAGTGAATTATGATTCCTTGGAGAGATAGGACCTCTTAAGGTGAGCAATTTACTTTCTTAGGCTTTGAATCAAATTAGTTCGTGTGGATCATTATTAGTGTTAGAGATCAAATCTGAAGGAGCCATCCGAATACAATCTGAAGGAGTTAATCGTGCAACTTGTACGTGGAAATACTTGGAGATCAAATTCAGATTTGAAGATCAATGATTCCGAGAATAACTCTTGAGAAGATATAATTAAATTACTACCTTAAGGTTTGTTTGAAATATACCTTGTTTTATGAATTAATTAGAAACAACATGATTTGGGTTTATGAAATGTTTTAAATCTCTACTACATATACTTGATGCATTTGATCAATATATTTGATATGCTCAAATCTAATTTTCCTACAGATGGAACATGGAATGAATGATTTGAGGAACACTTAGAAGATATCCAAGATGCGACAGTTTTGGATCCAAATCATGATCCGAGTTAGGACATTACAATTTATGATTTAGTATTTGTGATTTATGCTTAGTTTACAATTAGGAAATTGTTAGAATTCTATTCTTTCAATTAATTGTTTTGATGCCACCCTAGAGTGACATTTAGATTTGAATTTTGAATTATGTAGTAATAAAAGATTAGGTGTATGAAATGGATTCTACATGAGAGTATAGAAATGGTTTAGGTTGTGGATTAAATTAGATATCTCAACCTTGCATATGCATATGAGCATGAATAATATGAAAAGATATTAAAACATGTTTTCTATGATTTATGTAAATTATGATTTATGGATTCCAAAATCATATTTTCTTAAAATATTTATTTATTTATTTAAATTATTTATATTAATGAAATTTATCAAATTATTAGATTTTATTAAAATTAATAAAATTATTTTTTTAAGAGTATTATGTTTTATTTGCATAAATTTAAAATTTTATTTTCATTTAACTACATATTATTTTATGTTAACAATTCCAATTATTTTCTTAAAAGAAGTTTTCCTTTCAAGGACAGTATTTTATAATCACATTTCATCACATCAACATATAGAAATTAACATGAAGGACATGAATAGTATATTTTGCTTACACGGGTAGTTAAGTATGTTAGAATAAAATGTGGTGCAAGAATGAAAAGAGGTGAAAATGCATGTATGCATGTATGATTGTGAAATGACAAAGGATATTGGTGGACCTACATGTATTGTATATGTACATGAGGCCATCTAAAGATAGGGGTTACAGGAAAATGGTCTCTTATACAACAAGGGTTATGGGACAGAGTCACCATGTGAAAGAAAATCACGAAATAAGTTTATTCGAGCACAATAGAAATGAAATGGCCTCATGAGATAAATTAAAGGATACGACATGAAAGGACACAAGAGTAATGCTCCCAGTATGCCCTATTGTTAGTATAATAAAAGAGGAAGAAATATTTACATGGTCATCTGAAATGACAAAGCAAAGTAAGATATGTGAGCTTTACACGGTCATTGAGAATGACTTAGGAGAGCAAGGATCATATCTCCACATTATGTATGATTCATGAATGAATTGTATAATAAAGAAAGTTAAGCATAGATTATAAGTATGAAAATCATGTACGAAAGCTTTGGAGATGATTGTATGATATTATTTTTTAATCTATTTCAAAAATCATATTATATATATCATATATGTTATGTGATTATACTATATATATAACTAAAAATGTTTTCAGCCCAAAGTTAGGTTGGCATTCTGCTAACTAAATTATCATATTCACCCTATTCATTAACATTTTTAGGCTAATGAATTTGAGGAGATTATTCTGATGAGGACAATTTTTAAAGATTGTATTGTATGAAATCAAGTATATGGTTCTCTTGATTATCTTTTAGTGGTTAGTGTTAGTTCAGCCAAACATTGGATCCTCAGTTATGATTATAACTTTTAAAAAGGATTTACTTTAATTTTAGAAAATTATTTATTTCAAATGATTTTATTAAAACCTTGCATATCTTGAGTTTTAGGATTAAGGGTTCAAAAGATATAATTTTCGCATTATTTTCATATTTTCAAAATTATGAAAAAAGTTTTTAGTAAGAGATTGATCATGGGTTCACAAATCACCATAGGGTGATTTATTTCAATCACACCCTAGATTTTAGGATGTGAAAGTTGTTTTGCTCTATTGTGTTAGACTTTAGTTATCTATTGAATAGAAGATTTACAGGAAAAGAGTGCAAATTTTTACTGATCACATGTTAATAGTTTCCTTTTTTTTTCTTTTTTTTTCGTCCTTTATGTTTATCTTATGATTTTATTCTATTTATATATTTATGGTTACAAATAGATCATTTCACTGCATTGTAAATTATTATTTATGTTTTGTGTATAATATCTTACCATGGAATAACTTAAAAATAGACAAAAAGTTTAATCCTTTCTAGTGTTTTTGGGGTGATAGGTATTTTAGGAGTTAAATCAAGTAAGTCAATAAAACTTAAGAAAGAAATCCATAATATTATTATACATGAAATCATTATATATATTTAGCATTTACTAATATATTACACCATATTTTAAAATATGTCATTTTATTGCATCTCTGCATGTATCCTTTTTGTCTAAAATAAACTTTTTGCCTACAATAGATTAAAGTTAGGAAGTCCAATTGCAAATGCAACAAATACGATTCCCAATATTCTTGAGCCATTTTCTTTTGTTCGAGTTTAACCATGAAATTGGATAAGTTTGATGCATTAATTAGATTAATAAAAGTAATATAACATGCTAAATTAATAAAATTTATGCAATATTTCAAGAAAAAAAATTCTTTTTAACTCAACTTTTGTATTATTATTAAATGAGCACCTCTCATAATTTTAATAGTACACTACAAGCCAACTTTACTTTACATATTATTTTAAGTTTATATTGCATATAAATAAAACTTAAATTATGCCTATAACGGATTAAAATTAAGAAACTAATTGTGACTGCAATAGCAATTGCCCTCACTATTCTTGAGGCATTTATTTTGTCTCAATTCAACCATAAAGTTGGAAGAATTTAAAATTAAAATATATTAAACTATTTAATTTGTTTTAAGCAACATTTTTTAAATAAACTAAAACTAAACAAATTAGAAAATGTTAATATTGTTTCGATATTAATTAAATAGTATTCTCTTCAAAGGGGAAATGAATTTTCCTTACACTACAATTGAAATTTTATAAAATAATTTTTTTTAAATAAGGCTTAATGGCTATTGTTGTAAACATATTAGCATACCCCAAAAATCAATGGATTCTTCTGTCACTTATACTAGTTTAAGTCATATATTACTTTTGATATTATGTAAAGTAAGATGGTATATAAAAATAATAAAATAATAAATAAACAATACACATTCCTTTTAAAAGATATAAATAAATAAATTATATAATAAACCAATCAATTTCAAAAGGACAAGATAGCATTTAGATAAACAAGTAACCATTCTATGAACATACATTGTAAGGTGCTAATACTTTCCCTATATATAATCAACCCTCGAACTTGAACTCTCATTTACTTAGACCCCATTTTGGTATTCCAATCATATCGTTAAAGACGATTGATGGCAACTCCTTTCAATTGTTAAAATTCATGCACATTATAAATATACATCTCACATCTTTTATTTTATATTATAAACTCATTATTTATGTTGTGTGGATCACCCATCGACATCGTGCACCACCGTCTACAAACATTACGATAGATATGTTATTTATTTTGAGTTCTTAACAATTATATAACTTATTTTATTGCAAAATCTAAGTTTAAAACTTTCTTAAATAATGTTGATACATTATTAAGTAGAATCTAAAAAAGTTATGGTATATTTAAAGTGTTTCTTTATTTATATAAGTTATATAATGAGTTTTGGGTAAACTATAGGTTTAACAATAATAGTTTAAAACAATAAATAAATTTTTTTAGTATTTACGGTTGCTTGGAATGCTTAAAATATTATTGGTTTTAACTATTAGATAACTAACTGATATTACTTTATGATAAAATTTAAAGCTCAAGTTATATTAATTGTAATTGAAATTTTATTTGATCGGATTACTTCAAGATTTATAATTTAAGTTTTATTAAATGCTATTAAGATTTTAGTTAATTGGATTTTGCAAATTGTGAAAGAATATTCATTGTATCCTATTGAGTCAAATTCTAGATTTAATTAAAGTGTATTTAAATTACTGTTTTAATTACTGAATATTTATAATTAATTTAAATATTTAAAGTGTTATTTATTTTAACTATTAAATGCTCAATTAGTTTAATTTGTGACAAAGTCTTTGTCCATAATTTACTAAGTGGCTTCAATTTTTATTTAGATACATTTTAGAAACTAAAAAATTGTATATTTATGGGACTCGATCTTATTATAATGGGTATTTAAGATATATTAATTAAAGCTTAGTTTTATGTACGTGTGGTTTAAAAATTATGTGCATATTTTTTAAATAAAGTATAAAGTTTAAGCATTTTCAAATTGATTTTGGAATAGACAAAAATTAATAATAATGTTCTTTTTGTGCTAGCTAGCTTTTCATTTTATTTTTTTTTAACCGTCTCAACTTTATTCCTTTCCCAACTTTGCTTTAATATATATGTAAGAAGAAGATGGAATGGTCTTAAAGAGAGGGCTAAAATGTAGAGCAGAGCAAAGCAGTAAAGCACTGAAGCTATTAAAAAACGCCAGCATATACACATTCTGCAGTAGTGTCTGGCCTTCTCTGTTTGTTATGATCTTTCAACCCAAATTCAATTATAAAAGCAAAAT
>JANHAO010029132.1:0-10443 GCA_026873985.1 Saraca asoca
GCGTTCTTCAGAGCATGGCATTCTGAGGTGGTGTGTCCAACCTCGTGGTGGTAAGCACAAAATCTGCTCTGGTCCCTGGACTTAACGGGTATCCTCATTGGCCTGGGTCTTCCAAAATCTTCGTTATGCCTTTTTACGGCAAAAATTTTGTCTTGCGTGTCCAACAGGATGCTATAGCTCTCGAGGTGATTTTTAGGTCGCTGAGGTTTTACCTTCTTTGCAGGATGAGGAGTGCGGTTGTCGTAACTCTCGCTACCCTTTTTTTCGCTTGTGGTGGGGCCGCTATGGCTTGTTTTATGCTTAGGTTCCTCCGTTCTAAAGGTTTCTTCCTATCTTATTTGCTTAGTCGCCCGATCATAAAATTTGGCAAGGTCTCGTGTGGGGGACTTGTAGAGGCTCCTGTATAGCTTGCCATCCTTATGAAGTCCCGCGGAGATGGCTGTTAGAACACTTTCTTCCGAAGGGTTTTCCACAGAGTTGGCCTTATGTCTGAACCGGGGGAGATAGTCTTTGAGCGACTCATCCTTGCGCTGGAAAATCATTGCGAGGTGGCAAAGAGGTGCGAGTTATTTCTTTAGCGCCCGATATTGGTCTACAAACTTCCTTTGACACTCTTCCCAACTGCCAATGCTATGCGGGGGAAGGCGTCTGAACCAGGCACGAGGTATTGCCCCTAGCATAGTAGGGAAGACATAGCATTTCAACAAGGGGTCGATCATCTGGAGGTCCATTTGAGTATTGAACGTGTCCAGATGATCGCTCGGGTCACTATCCCCATCATACAGTGGGATAGTGGGCACTTTGATCTTCTGCGGGAGAGATTGCTTCTCGACTTCCACAGAAAATGGCGATATCTCCTCATAGCGAGGCTGATTGCTTTGATGTTGAGGGTGCTCCTCTAGCTGTTTCAGCCTTTGGAGAACTTCTTCCATTGCCGATCATTGTCCTTCATGATGAAGGATTGAGGTTTCTGCTCGCTGTGAGCCCCCCAATTACTAGCTGTCGGGATCATCATGGATCTCTCTCTGAGCTTCTTCACAAAGCTATTGGAGTTGAGCTATAACTTCTTCTTGTCTTTGGGCATTTTGCGCTTGTGCCTGGGTGAGCCCTTTGACAGTTTCGACCAATTCTTTGACTGTGTTTTCAAGTGTTGATTGGGACTGGTCGGGCGTTTGCGCGTCTTAAGTTTTGGGCACGATGGTGTGCTGAGAAGTTGGAGCTATGGAACTCTGAGTCGTTCTTCCTCTAGCCATGATTAGGCTGCAATGGAAACTTCAGGAAGCAGATGGAGTGCCACAAATGGTGCTAAAATGTTGGCGGTGAAATTCAGTTAGTGTGGAAGACCCGAACTTCTGCCAACAGAAAGGAGTTCTAGGATCCAATGCTACCTCTTGAAGTGTGGGAGAGAGGGCCGAGAGGAAGAAGGTGAAATAGATGAGCAACACGTTTAATGTGGTTTGGCCAAATCCGAGCGATACCAGACCCTACGTCCACGACGGAAGTTTTATTGATATTAAGTAATTTGCAGAGTTTTTGCTTACATGATTGCTCCCCTCCCCCTTACTAACAATGTAAGCCTATTTATAGGGAAAGGAGGGGTTACATATATTAATTACAAGCTACAGTTGTGTTATATCAATAATAAATGAGAATAGACATTGAAGGGGGACTACAATCTGGCTATTATAGAAAGTAGGCTGCTGAGTGGTCCCCTTAGGCCGGCGGTAGACTTGTGTCTATCGCTTGATGTCCAGGGCAGGGGATTTGTGGCTTGTCACAGGTTCTGCTATAACAAGCTAGGGGTTGTTGTAGTGAGGAAGCGACCTCGAGCGGAGTGGCCAGTCACCCGAGGGTTCGGTCTTGTGGCTTCTTTGCTGGTCCGTCCCTTGCGGGTGAGGTTGTTTTGCGGGGTGTGTCCGAACCTTCTCGCAGGGTCATTTGTGACGCGACAAGTGAGGTAGGACTTGGCGCTTGGGATTACTTTACTGTCGTCGCTTATGGGAGCGTGGGTTTTGGTCTTCGTTGCACTTGAAGGTTCGTCCTTGCAAGGCTAATTTCTGTATAAAACATTAAGTTTCTCTTCTTTCTTGTGTGTGATTTTCTTTCATGAAATTGTTGCTCTAGAATTGCATGCATGAATATGATTAAGGCATTCTTTGATTGAGCCACTTTTACCATTTTATCCTACCTTGCAATGTATCATTATTGAGTCCCTTTGTGCCTAAATGACTTTTTCTTGTTAGGTAGCCCATTAAAAAGCCAAGCCTTAAATGCTTTTTGCCTTTTCCAAACCTTAGGGATCAATAGAGCATTAATTCATTAGTGGGATGGATTCTCAAACAAGTGTGGGGGTGTGCTAAATTTTTGGTGAAATGGAAATTGCAATTCACTTCAGTGGTGATGAAAAGAAAAAAAAAAGAAGAAAAAAAGGTGAAAAAGAGCTCAATGCAATTCAAGAGAAAGAAAAAAAAATGAATTTGAAAGAAAAAATTCCAAAAAGAAAATGAGCTCAAAATAATAAAAAAAAAAAGGTGAAAAGGTGGAGAAAAGGAAAGAGAAAAGAGGAGTAGTAAAATGTGAAAATTTGTCACTACAGGTTCTGGTTTTAAGTTCTCCTTTACAATGTTCTATTAGCTTTTTTTAGTTTTGCACTTCTCATATGCTTGTCATTCCTTTCTTCCAATTTTCCCTTGGCCTCATTACAACCTTGTGACGTCCTTTTGATTTATGTTATGCAAGTGATTTGAATAGTGGAGATTAGATTATAAACAAGTCTATGGTAGTGCTTTCCATGGATTAGAATTGAGTGAAACACTTTTTCATCTTAGACACACAGAGAGTTGCATGGAGAGTTTATCTTGTAAAGGTGGGCCTACCAAGTTAATCTGCTCACCTTTTGAATAAAATTGTTTTACTAGTTGGATTGGAGTTTTAAATTGTCAAGAATGTGCTTCATGAGATGCTATGTCCCCTAAAATTTTGATTGTTTCCTTGCTTTTGGTTTTGCATTCTCATCATTGTTGAAAAGTTCAGTGTTAGAATCTTTATTTTGATTTAAGTCTAGTTTTATTTTGTTTTGGTGTCTTGCCCGAGGAAGTGCAAGAGCTAAGTATGGGGGAATTTGATGGACACAATTTATATAATTTATATCCCTTTTATAATTAGTATTTTGTCATGAAGGGTCCCAAGCCCAGTTCAGCCTTTTTTGGATTTCAAATAAAGCAAAAAGCTAATACAAAGTGTTGTCCCACGACCTAAAACAAGTTTCAGTATTTTCATCACAAATGGAGCTCTATCCATCATTTTGGGGCAAAACCCAAACCTATAGGATAGTTGAGATGCATTCCCACAACTTTCATCCAGGGCTTGTGGTTAAACTACACCATTTTCACTATGTTACAAGGCCACAGACTTAAGTGTTAAATTTTGTTATAGGTTGGATTGCTCTAAAAAGTTGTTTAACTTTTTAGCCGATAACTTGAGCTAGGAATCAAATTTTTATGCAAGGTCAAGGCCACTGGACACATAAGAGATGAATCTATATTTCATATGAAGGTACCCATCTGATTAAGTCTCAATCTCAATATAACTAGTAGCCCAAGTAGAGTTAGTGCAGTTATCTCTATAAACCATTTGCTCCTAATTTCCTTTCAGCCTTGAGGAAGATCCACTAATTCCCATATTTGATTAGCATACATTGAATCCAATTCATCACTCATTGCAATTAACTAATTCTCATAATATGGATGATCAAGAGTCTTCTCATAATTATGCAGCTCATCATCCAGAGATGTGGCCAAGTGAACCTTACTTTGATTCAAAATCCACCACTTAGATGTTTTGAATTGTCGAGTGGAATGATGAAGAAAAGAAGGCTCAGTAGAAGTTTGCTCACTAGCGTCTCCCTCACCATCAGAATTAGAATGCCCATACTAAGGTTTGAAAACTTCAATGGGTTGAACTGGCTCATGATCAGCATTATGATCATGTTGAGCCATAACCTCTATATGTTGATCAAGATTAGGTTTACCACCTTGATCGGCCATTGCTGGTTGCACTAGCTCACATGTAAAATAATGCCACTTCCACTTGACATAGAATGTCCAAAATTAGTAAGTTTGCATAGGGTTTGTGACTTATCAACAATCTCTATAGATGGAAACTCATTCTCTAAAAAGGTAGCGCCCTTTGACTAGAATTCAACCCTTTTACACATTTGCTCCAAATCAATGAACACATACCCACTGGAATGTTCAAAGTGGCTGAGAAAAAACACATTTCCTCCCATGTGGCTTGTATTTACCAAACTCATGATTTGGAGTATGAATGTAAGCTGCATAGCCCTAAGGCCTGAGATTACTCAAAACAAGCTTTCGACAATCCAAAGCTCATAAGGAGTAGTAAAGACAGATTTGTAAGGCACTTTATTGAGAATATGGATTGTCGTGAGTAAGGCATCTCCCCGAAAGAAGAGATCCAAGTTGGCCTCTACCATTATGGTCCATACCATATCAAAGAGAGTCTAGTTTTTACTCTCCACCAACCTATTCTATTGAGGTGTACCAAGGATAATAAGTTGTCTTTATATTCCCTTTTCTTTGTACAAGCTCTTGAATTCGTTGGATATGTACTCACCACCCTTATTAGTTCTAAAGGACTTAATAGTTCGGTTTAATTGGTTCTCTACTAAAGATATATAAGATCTTAAGTGACTTAACACTTCACTTTTGTATTTCAAAAGATGTCCACATGGGTATAATGAGTGCAATCATCCAAGAATGTCAAAAAAATACCTATGACCAAGTCTTGATACCACATTCAAAGGTTTACATGCATTAGAATGAATTAATTGCAATGGATAATCACATCAAACACCTTTTCCAAATGATTTATGAGTAGCTTTATCGGCGAGACAAAACTCACATGTTGAGAGTGAGACCTCAGATAATGATCCAACTAGCCCACTTTTGACTAACTTATGCATCCTATTTTGGCCAATATGTCCCAACCTTGAATGTCAAATAACTTGATCATTTGACTTCATAATAAGGCAATCACCCAAAAAACTACTACTATTAGCAATAGTATATAACACAAAAACCATCTTTAAGAAAAGAAATACATAACTTGACATTATTATAAGAAATATCCAATACACCATGTTGAAAATCCAAATTGAAACCAAAACACATCAAACAGGTTACAAAGATTAAGTTTCTCCTTATTTTAGGTACAAAAAAAAACATCCACCAATAATAAATTGTTTCCTTTAGACAAAGGTATTTTGCAAATTCTAATGCCTTCTACTTCCAAATGAGAGTTGTCATCCACAAAAATCCACTTGATTTCAGCACTATACTTTCTATAGGCCACGTTATGTGGTCAGTTACTACTAAATCAACAAGTGATGAGGAATCAGATTTAGTCATTAAAATACATAACGAAACATGTGCAAAAGAAGTAGAGAATATTTGTACCTTAGGATTTTTGCACTCCTTAGCAAAATGACCCTTCAAGCCATAACTAAAGCATTTGATTTTTGCTTTGTTTTTTGGCTTCTTGCACTTCTCATCAATTTTTGATTTCTTAGTACCAAAATTTGAACCTTCCCCACAAAACTTTCTCTTTTTCGAACCCTTGTTCTTCTTTTTCTTTAATGAAAAAGATGCCTCAACAACATATGTTTTGGATGGATTTTTGATGTCCATCACCTCAGTCTCTAACAAAAGATGCCTGGCAATCTCTAAATTGTGGCATAAACTGATCTTAATCAAGTGTCACTCAACATCAAGAAGGGACTAGATAACTGCTTGCATTTTTTGCCCATTAGTCAATGTATGTCCAATTTCTTTCAAGTTAGAGATTATGTGAAACATCTCTCGGAGGTGACGAGACATGTTGTGATCTGGCCTCTTTGAATAATTCTCAAACATAAAGAATAAGGCCTTTTGTTTCTCCAAAGAAACACTTCCATACTTGGTTTGTGGTGTCTCATATTTCTTTTGTCAAACCAAGTATGGCAACCTCAACCATCAAATCATTGGTCATTGTACTAAGTAACATGACCCAAGACAAGGTGTCTATTTCTTTTAAGAGCTTCACACTCAATCTTATCCACATTTGATGTTTCTAGAGCCAACTATGTAAGTGTAGTGGATATCATCTCGACTGTGTCCTATTCAATAAACAAGAATTGAATCTTTTGCTGCTATAGAGGATAGTTATCCCCATCAAGCATTAGGTCTTTGTTCAACTCGGCTATAATGCCCTTTGTGGCAATAGCCATAGTGCATCACGTAATTTTATACCCATTAGTATACTTATTTTCACAACAAGACATCAATAGCATGAATTGATTAAAAATAACTAATCTATGCTTGAACAAACCAAATATAAGCATTCTCAGCCTATAATCAAATCGATTTAAGCATAAATCTTATTATTCCAAATAAAATCATTTGTTTAATGCCTTCAAACAATTTAGTTACAAGGAATTACTTTGCGAACTTAAAAAATCTAGTCAAAGTTTTTTTAGACTTTTTTAAGTCACTTTTGAGTAAAAAAAAATAAATAAATTAGCATACAAGTCCATTATCTTATCAATTTCATGCCAATAATGAAGATCACATAGGAAAAAACAAACATTCAAGATACTAAGTCACATGCCAAAGACTATGTTTTATACCTATGAACATGTTTCTACAACTAGATGCTTTGATACCAATGTAGTGATTTTTTATTTATTTTTTATTAAAAATTAATAAAAAAATTATATATATGGATTCATGAACTCACTTGTCATTCCAAGCAAGGTGAGTTGCAATGCATAGAAGACCTTTGATCCCAATGATCTTGTAGAACAGCCTTAAGATGATAGAAATAGCTGCAAAAGCATGCCTACGATCAATAATCAAGTTAACACTACAAAGAATAAAATAGAAGACTTATTCACTCTCTTTCTTACACAATAGAGTCCCAAGCATAGCCTTTGAATCAAGAGCTAATAGAATAGCTAAGTGTATTTTTTTTTAAATTATGATTCACCTTATTTATATAGTAACATTAGTTACATTACCCAAAGAGCATATCTTTTGACTGACCAATGGTTACATACCCATAAGTCATAATCACAACGCTTAATTCCATCATTATCCCATAATAATAAAGTGTAATTAAGCTTAAAAGCCATGCATGAGAAATCAAGAGTTTTTTCTCTTATTCTTCCTCTCTTCCTTAATGATTATGGGAGATGAATACATGTTTAATTTCTAATAATAAGTCACATAAATTTCCCACTATTGGTGTGGTTAATTTCCACCTTATTATTAGTAAATTAAACATAATCACATATATAGGAGATTGACAAGATACATTTTTTCTTCCTCACACATTCGATCCACCTAGATGGAAAATAAGCATGAATTATCTTGAGGAATGAACCAAAAGACACATATTTATCTTTCTTCAAAAATTCTATCATAAATGAGAAACAACACATGTTAAAATTTAGAAAGTCTTTTCATTCGTATTCCATGTAACTGTCCTGTGGATTTTTATTGTATCATAAGATTTGTTGATTACTAATTAGAATGGATCAATATTGATGATGAGGCTCACAAAGAAAATACCACTTAAGTACTAATACGTAGTAGCTTCACTAATAACCATATCCATCAAGTATAATCCTATGCGCACATTTAAATATTTGTGCTCACTAGCTCAAATATTCCAACAATATATATATATATATATCAATGTTATATTTAGATAACTTTTGTGAAAATTATTTTTTTAAAAAAAAGTAATCTAGACTAAAGTAGTCTTGTAAAAATTTGCTTTCATACATAATTTATTTTTGGTAATATCTTAAAAAAAATTACTTTGAGTGATTGTTAGAGTATTTTTTGTTAAGACAATAATAAAAAATAATATTTAAGTTTTTGGTAGAAATAGATATATTTAAGTTGAAAACTATAATTGATATGCATAAATTATTTTATTTAAAATATTTAAAAGCTCAACATTTAAGTCTAAAACTATTTTTTATTTGATAACATATTTAGATTATTATTTAAAATTTTGAGCAAAAGAATAATTGTATATAAAAGGTTTTTATTAAAAAATTATTATTTTTTAGATATCTATAATAGCATTTGTTTTTCTTTTCTTCTTTTAGAGAATATTTTCTCTCATTCAAATTTTATAAATGACAAAAAAATTGAAAATTAATTATTTAATAAAAGAAAATTAATTAATTGTAATTTTTCAAGCCTACTGCCATTGAAACTATGGATAAAAATGTTCTAAAGTGTGTAATAATGGGGTGTGCTTTAGTTATAATATTAGTAGTTCTCATTCCATAGAAGCATGGAATTTTTGCTTCATTTATAATGCAAAAACATATGCACACGTTAAAACCTCTTAGATAACTTTTCTTGAAAAAACTACTTTCAATACTCCCAAAGTAATATTATATGTCTCAAACATATATTTAAATCAACAAAAACTAGTGCTCTTATTTTGTACCAAATTCAACTTGTCAGAAATGATTTAGACAGAGTTTAAAGACGGATATTTTGTTATTTAATAATGCAATGTGTGATCTATTTTGAATTAAAACATCAAATAAAGGCCAATTAAATTATCTGTCTCTAATTGGCAGCTAATTATTGAAATTAGACAGATTTCTCATCTGTCTCCACTTCTCATCTCTAATAAAATATTTTATAATACTGTTCAATACTTGTCGTGGGTGAAATTTTTAACTATTTTAATTTTTATTTACGAGAATGTTTCTTTTCTTCAATTAATAATGGATCCACTGTATGTACGTTGTAAAAATAAAATGAATAATAACTACACATTTTAACACAAAAAATGATTTATGGGGGCATTTACCCCACAACCTGAAAGCTAGTTACCCCCACCCATATGCGAAAGAAATCATGTTACTTTGTCAGTTTTATATTTATACCAATTCTCATCTTCTAATATTACATTAAGATTTTGTTTTTTTATTTTACTTAGCTACATTCAATATTTTCTATTGCAACATCAAGGAAGCAACCCCTGAAGTTGAAGAATTAGTTAAATGTGGGAAGTTGAATTTAGATAATGTAATAGGTTTGAAAAATATATTTTCGAAATATATATTCTTTGGAATGTATATTGGAAACTGTCAAATAATCTAAATTGAATAAGTTGGATTGTGTTGTTTTTGTAATAAAAACTTACTTCGGGAAAAGTCATTATTACTACTTCCTATTACTAGATCCTATATATAGTTATGGGCATAGGTATGAACTTTTAAATAGTTATCATCACTCACTTTTATATTATACATTTTTTCATGATTAATACTTTTATATACGTTTAACATGAATATGGTAAATATTTATCATTATTTCAAATTTTGATGTTATATTTACTGACAGGCTACACGCTTTCCAGAAGTAGTCTTTTGTTTCCAACTATTTAACCATAATAATATAATTTTAAATATTTCTAAAATAACTTGACATAAATAAATTATTGTAGTATTCTTATATATACATATGATAGTATTACTTTTTATAGAAAAGTAAATCAAAATATAATTATTTGTATTAATCATATTTTAATATTATTATAACAAATTTAAAATTAAAATTATACCAAATATTTGTAGAAATCTAACAAAGTGAAATAAAAAAATATAGTTTATTTATTATTCATATTTATTAACGTTACTTTAACATTATTGAAAAATTTAAGAATAAACTTTCATCAATTATTTATATAAATCTAGTTTTATATACAATTTTTTAAAAAGAGAATAACTATTTGTACATATATCTTATACAATAATTTTAGTTTATGGTTTTCTATACATTGCCTATGTAACTAAAAAGAAAAATAAATCAATAATATATATATTTATATCATTACACAATCAACAATTTAGAATGTCATGTGTGTTTATACATGTGTGTTTGTGTGTGTGTCTCTCTCTCTCTATATATATATATATATATAGAGAGAGAGAGAGAGACACACACACACACACATTCATGGAACCGCAAATATATGCATGCATATATATTGTGGAACTTCAATAAATCAAATTCTTATCTTACTTATATACTGTTGTTGTCAAAATCTGGTCCGTGTGGAGGAGCCAAAATTCGACCAACGGGAAAGAGGTTCTACGGACCGATACTACTTCTGAAGTGCGGGAGATGAGCCAAAAGGGAGAGAGGGAAGGAAAGACAGTGTTTTTAACGTGGTTCGGCTAAATCCAGGTGGCACCGGATCCTACGTCCATGGCGGAAGTTTTATTGATAATAATTTGCAGGAGTTTGTTTACAGGATTGGCCTCTCCCCTTCTGCTAACAAAGCAATCCTATTTATAGAAGAAGGAGAGATAACATGCATTAAATGCTATCTACAGTTGTGTTACATCAA
>JANHAO010029133.1:0-10440 GCA_026873985.1 Saraca asoca
TGAATCTCTTTAGATTTCTTGAATCAAATACCTTTGAGCTTTCTTTGAACTTGAAAAATAGATTCAAAAACACTAAAACATATTGATAGATAATAATTGTTTTTCAACATTAAAACCAATGTATAGCTTAGAATATTCTAGGCTAACAAAACTAATCACAAGTACTCTAATTTGCACATAATTATGACAAAAGACTAAAAGTAGAAGATGTATAAAATATGTAAATATTGCATCATCAAATTACCCTACACTTAGCTCTTGCATGTCCTTAAACAAGACATAAGACTTGATTGAAAACAAAACATAAACATTAACTCTTCAATGATGATAAGATTGCAAAACCATAAGTAAGAAGTCAATATAAATTCTCAGGAGACATAGCACATTATGAAGTAACACTCTTGATAACTCAAAACTTAAGTCGAAGCAAACCAAATTGGTAGACCCTTAAAAGATAAGTTCTCTAACTCTCCATTACTCAAATCACGTGCATAACATAAATCAAAAGGACTTTTCAAAGGTTGTAATGGGGTCAAGGGAAAGGTAAGGAATGATATAGATGTGAGAGTGCAAAACCAAAAAGACAAATAGAGCATTGGGGCATAGATTCAAACAAATAAACAAAGTAATTAAAATTGGAATCTAACATCACTAGTTTCAATATTGATGAACTTCTGTTTTTCTCTTTGCCTTTTTTTTTCTTATCCTTTTCTTTCATTTTCCATTCATTTTCTTTTCTTTTTATTTCCTTTTGAGCTTTTTCTTTTTGAACTATTTTTCTTTCATTTGTTGCTTCTTTTCCATTTACCTTTATCATTATAATGTTCACTTTTGGCTTTTCACCAAATAGGAGTTATGATCTTTCCCTTATTCCCTTAGAGGAATTTTACACTCTTTAGTTTGTATTGATTCTAAATGAGCTTAATAACTATGTCATTTGTAATATGATTGTTAATTTTAATTTGCAAGTAAATGCATAGTAAAAGACTTTCTTGTTTACAAAAATTATATCAGATTAACTGATTAACAATTAAATTGTCTATTAATTGAAATAGCAGAAAATCGGATTGCAAAATTAATGTAGAAATAGAAAATGTGTAGAAGTGTAAAAGCAATAATGAAAGAATCAAGATACAGAATTTTTAAGTGGTTCAACTTGAATTGAAATCACAATTTAAATTTACGTTCACTGGATTAATACTCAATTGAATGATCTGTTCTATTATTAATCATAGGAGTTAAACTAGGCTCCTACACACCAATTTCACAATAAGATTTTTTTTTGGGTTTTTTTAAGACCTATGATACAAAAATTCTTTATCTCCTACAGATGATGATCAACCTCATAACCTAAAAGATATCACAAGAATTCAATATACCTCATACCAATTGTAATCAACCTCACAATTCTAGAAGGAATCGATTGATGAATCGAATCATAGTATTTTGAAATTGGGTGTTGAATCGATTCAAAAAAAATCTCAAACCTTCAGTAGGAAAAGTTTTCTTCATGAATCAATTGGTGAATCAATTCATGTTCATTTCACAAGATTTCTAGTGATGAATCGATTTGTGAATCGATTCATCCAAGAAAAATAGTTTTTTTTTATAAAAGTTTAACTTGTAAAAGAACATGTAAAAACTTTGAATTCTTTTGATAAAAAACTCATTTAAATTGATTATTTCTATCTGAAAGTAAGTTGTTTTATAAAGCATAGTTGGATCAAATTGATTTAGAATTCATTTACAAAAGATCCTATGAAATCAAAGATAGAACCTGCAAAGCTAACAAACACTTAAATATGTAGTTAGATTGAGATATTGAACAAGATTATTTATCAACATCAAAACTGAAGAAAATAAGCTAGCTAGGCCAACAGTGGATATCTAGCACAAAGCTTCTTAAATCTCTCCTAATATTCATACAAAGTCTCTCTATTGTATTGCTTGATGCCATTGATTTCCTTCCTTATGTTTGTAGCTCTTGAAGCAGGGAAGTATTTCTATAGAAAGAGTTTCTTCATTTCATGCCATGTATTCATTGAGCCAGATGGAAGATGGTATAGGCAATCCTTAGTTGAATCTGCTAATGAGAAGGGCAAGGCTCTTAGCTTAATTTTCTCTTTTGAAATTCTTTGGGGCTTCATGGTAGAACACATAACATAAAATTCCTTTTGATATTTATGTGGATCTTTTCCAACCAAGCCATGAAAGGTAGGTAGTAAGTGTATCAAGCTAGGTCTTAGTTGAAAGGCTACATCAAATGTAGGATATACATAAAAGTTATTGGTCAAATTTGAAACAACCAATTCCTTCAAGGTTCTATGATTGACAACCATGTTTTCTGAGTTCAAATTAATAGATGAGTGGTTAGAAAGTAGATCAATGGCTATGCCAATTCTAGGGGATAAAGCTCTTGATTGTTCGGTTAATGAAAAAGTAGCCTAAATGAAAGAAGTATACCTAATCTCTTTCTTTAAATCTTATAAAGTTATTTCAATTTATGGATCAAATAACAGCTTAGAATTGTGAGAGGATCAAGTCATACAGGGGAAAAATCACAAAGCAAACAAAAACAAAAGAAATAGAATTATGAAAATTGGTAAAATAATAACAAAGAATACTAAAAAATTCAAAAACCTTACTAAATGATGGAATTTGGCAAAAATAGGTGAGATCCATAGAAAATCACATATTTTGATCAACACACCAAAATCTTCAAAATTCATTAGCTTCGCCCCTAGATTCCACCAAAATATTTGCCTTCGAACTTTACCAAACAAACTTGGAAACTTGTAAAACTAGACAAACTAGGGGTGAAAGCATTGAAAAAGAAGCCAAATTAAAAACCTAAATCTTAAATTCAATAATTGTAAATCCAAATCTAAATCTAAATCCTAATCTTACCAAAAATACAAAAATCAACTAATCAATCCTCAGCAACGATGCTAAAATCTTACTAGTCGTTAAATCTATTAGAATTTAATATACCGAACTACCTTAATTTTTTAGGAGGGTGAGTCTAGGTTAAACTCAAGGAATTGGATGACTAATCCAAGGGTTAATTGGAATAAGGGTTTTATTATCTAAATAGATTTCAAAAATAGAATTTCAAAAGCAGCTTAGCAATCAATTAGAATTTGAATTACAAATAGGCAAATTCAATTGGAAAATCTCTAGTTTGAGAGAGATTCATGCATTCAATTATAAGATTGATTTTAGACACAAAATGTATTATCCCCTACTTGATTACTTAATGGAGAATTAATTTAAGCGCATCATCCAAATTAAATTCTTATTGTTCTTCCCTATTTCATTAATTCAAGCCCAACACTCAAATTAACTTTTATTTCTAACTGACTCATTCCTAGCACCCCAATCAAGTTAACAATAGTGTCAAGAATAGGAAGAGGCTAAAATTGGATAACAAGAACACACTAGTGCATAATCATTTAATCCATCCTACATTTCCCTTGGCTATTGAACAATCATACACCAATGCATAATCAAAATACCCAATTGCTACTTCATTAAACTATTATAATAATTATAAATTATAAAGTTCAAGCTAGTAGATAATCATAATAGACAAACAACTAATAGGCCCTATTAGGTTATCATCTTATGAAATTAAAATAGTGAAAAAAATAACTAACCAAATTAGGAATAAATCAATAATAAAAATCAGGTCTCACAATCACCATGAATTGAAGCAAAATTTCCTTTGAATTGATAAAAGAGTTTAGCTACTCATAACAAGAGAACTAAAAGTGAAAATGAAAGAAAAGAGAAGATCTAAAAAGGGAAATTCAACATTTTTTTAGGAACTTCAAAATTATAAATTTTGAGTAATGGAAAACTAGAAATAATAGAAATTGATTATATGAATTTTAGAAATTCTTAAAAGATCAAAAAGTTGATCATGAATGGTTAAGGAACAAAATATGTAATTTCAAAATTTTATTTTTAGAAAAATTCAAAAATTTGAAATAAGGGTTACAGTTATTGAATGAGCATAAAATCATAGTCATTACAAAAGGATTTAATTTAAATAATTTGTATTAAAATTTTGTAATTTTTGGAAATTGATAAGTATGTTAAATTTGAACTCAAAATGGAAGAAAGGAAAAAATATTATTCGAAAGGGAAATGGTCAACTTGTAAATACTGAGAAGTTAATTTATTTTTCCCTAAATCATCCTTCCTTCAACTGGCTCACCTTGCCTCTTAAGCCATTTTAGCACATTCACCACCCATGCAAAATTTCTTATCTTCTTCTTCAAGTTTCTACTTTCTCTCTCTAAACATTCACTTTCTATCTCTTCAAGTGAGCTCTTAATCTTGCTTGTTATTTTCTTAGATTTTTGTTGCTAAATCCTCTGATCATCTTCTTCTTCATTTTGACATCAAAATTGTATTGATTCACTAAGTATAACTTAAGTTATGAATTTTTGAAATTTTTATTGCTATTCATGGTACCATTCAACCCATGAATTAATCTAGTTTTTTTGATATTTTAGAGCTCAAATTTGTTATATATAGCTTTATTCATGGTATAGGAATCATAGCTTAATCATATATGATTAGTTAATGAGAGAAATCTATGGAAAAAGGATTAGAAGCTAATATGCTCTTATTTTTTATTTTGAATAGCATAAAAGATTTTGGTGAGATAGTTATAGTTTCTTGTCTTCAAGCTATTAATGTGAGTGATACTTACCATTCTTATGAATTATGTTGTGATTCTTGTTTGAGATCTATTGATCTGTGGTGCAAGTTAGTAAAAATGAGTTTTGTGATGATATGATAAAACTTGATGATTAATTGGATTGTTGAGATGCTAATGAGTATGACATTGAAATGGTTGAGTTTGTGTTTGTTTATACATCCAAAAACATAGCATAATAAGATCCTATAGTGTGTTTTTGTGTTGGAAATGGATTCCCCTATTTTTCTGCTATTAATATGCGAAATTTACTCATGCAAGTTGAATCGCACCTTTTTGAACTAAGCTTGCGATCATGCTCATAGAAACCTAGTAGTTTTTCTTGACTGATTCAAATCAAATTTTGAACCAAAATTTTATGATTGGAATTGACCTTCCCTACCTTGTTTTTCAATTTAGATCGCAATTCTAATCGCATTTGAAATTAGACTTCCCACAAGTTTTCAAAATTTGGTGAGCAGACTCACATTTCTTACAATATTTTATCAAGTCAAATCTTTATTTCTTTGTAATCATGATCATACTCATTTTTCTTGAATGATTCTACTTGTAATTCTTATTGTATTTGTAGCAAAAATCCAATTTTTTAGTCCTATTTTCCCTTACTTGAAATGCACTTTATTTCTTTGACTCAAAATCATAAAAAGTCCAATTAAACATATATGGCAAATGTAATATCCTAAGGGAGTGGTTTATAAATTAACATTAATAAATACAATGGATATGCATACAATAATTTCTTAGTAAATATGGTTAGCTATGAAGTAGTTCTTGAAGTTGAGATTGTTCCTCTACAACCTCCAATGTATTGTTAACGATGGCTATGGGTTGGCTTGATCCCTAAGGGATCTACCATATACTTTCTTTCTGAACATCTTTTGAAAATATACATAACATGGCCATCGAGACCTTAGAGATGGAATTAATCTAACCTATACATTTGGATTCATATATGTTAGAGGTTAAACTAACTTTAATTTTGTTTCATCCCTAAAAGAATGTGGGGTGTTGTAGAAGAATGTTTAAGAAAGCTAGCATGTAAGATGTAGTTGTATTTTCAAAAGTTTGTGTAAAAGCAAAACTCTATTGTCAATGAGTCATATGCCTTAATGGGTAATGACTTTGTACATTATATAGGTTCTAGTGTGTGTGTGTGTGTGTGTCTATATATATTAGTGTTTCATGATCACATGTAATCTCTTTTTTTTCTTATTCATCCAATTTGAGTCATTTGAATGATAACAAAATTCAGCGAATTATGAATAAAATGAATTAATAGAGTTCAGACACAAGTTAGTGACTATCAATAAAAGAATTAATATTCACGCTAGTTATGGCCAGAGTTTCAGGTCATGACAATGTTGGTATTAGAGCATCGTCTAGGCTAAACTTATGAGTATAGGCTTACACCTAGAACTGCATAGAGTTCATTAGAGTTGTCTTGTGGTGGTGGTTTCATCAAGTGTTAACAGGAACCATACCAGTAGCACGTGGAACATGTATAGCTAATACCATTCCCATTGACCTGGTGAAATATGTGTTTGTATTAGCAGAACCAAAGTAGAACTGTTGTGTGTCTTGAGTATTTAATTAACTTTGTGATGTAGATTATGGTGAGAATTAGAAAGCAAGAAGGGCCAAAACCTCGAGTCTGGTTAGGGAAGATAGTCTATTAGATGAAATAGCCTTCATCATGAAGTTGGTAACAATCCAAAAGTTCCCTAATGGGCAAAGAACTTGGTTCAATAGGTAATGAATCATGTAATGCATACATTAACCAAAATGAAAATTAAAGTCAAAATAAAGGGCTTGAAAGAAATAGGAAAAATGAAAAAAGATCAAATTTCTCCTACTAGAAATGAGCAAGGAGATCAATTATGAATTGTTCATGAGTTCCTAAAATTAAAACCACCCTGATATATGGGAATTGATTCTTCCATAGACCTATACCAGTTTCTAGATCAGATTGAAAGATATGGTAGAATGTTACGATGTCCTAAATCTTTATTTATAGAATTGGTAGGTTATTAGTTAGATGACTAAGCACATTATTGGTATGTTGGAGCTGTTGAGGGGCAATCTATTAATGTAGGACCTTTAACTTAGACAATGTTCCAAGAGATTTTCTTGATCAATGCCTTCCCCTTAGTGTTCAATAGGCAAATGCTAGAAAGTTTGAAAATTTGAGATAGGAAAGTTTGTTTGTAAGTGAATATAATGTCCAATTTACCTGACTTTCCCAATATGCTACTTACTTGATTCTGAATGAAGCCATGAAGGTAGAAAGATTTGGGCAAGGGCTTCATGATTACTATTTGATCGTGTCAAAGTTAATCTAGATATAACATATCAGCAGGCCATGAACTAGGCCTTACAGGTAAAATTGAGATCAAAAGAGCACCATGAAAAGGAAATGTCCTCTGGGATCAAGAATAGAGTTCAAACTGAGGGAATGATAAGTGGGAAAATTGCATAATATTATGTTGGTTTTAACCTTTTGAATTGTTGTTAACTTGTGATTTCTTTGTTCTTTTTGCTTTGGTTTAGTATTTTGTTCTTTGGTACTGCTTTTTTTGTGTCTTTCATTGTAGGTTTGCAAGAAGGCTTGGAAAGGGAGGATGAAAATGAAAGTTTAGAACATATTTGGATTAAGGAGAAGGTAGGAGAGGAGCCCTTGCAAGGAATACAACTCAGCCATTTGAAGCAAAGAAAACTACTCCAAATAGCCCTAAACACGGCTGTGTCCTAGGACACACCCTACTTATGTTTGGTGCTGGCCTTTTTCTCCAAAATTTTGCATTCCCAGCCTAAAACACACCCTGGCCATGTCCCAGGACACAACCGTGTTTCGGGTCTACTGCCTTGCTATTTAAACTATTTTTCTATGTAACCACTAGGAGTTTTTATATAATTTTCACAGAACTTAGTTAGGTTTTCTATTTTTAGACTTTTTTCTATGTAGAATGAGAGATATTCTTGTGGATTGAAGTTCTTACAAAGA
Source organism: Saraca asoca (assembly GCA_026873985.1). Lineage (NCBI taxonomy): Eukaryota > Viridiplantae > Streptophyta > Magnoliopsida > Fabales > Fabaceae > Saraca > Saraca asoca. Next base: position 7,728 of record JANHAO010029133.1, read on the forward strand.
TTCAATTTTATTTTCATCAATTGGCATCCTTGTTTTCTCTTTCAATCTTCATCTTTATTTTTCTGCATTGTATTGAATATTATGAAGTATTCAATGATAATGAATTTGATTTTTATTTTCATTCAAGGATTGGGAATAACCTAATTATGGTCCCTTGCTGCTATTGATTGCTTTCCTATTATAATTATCTAGTATTGATTGATTTAATTGTTATGCCTACTAAGTTTCTGATAAAATATTTGGCCATTATTTTGTCTAATTTTAGGTAGATAGTTGAAGTACCGAAAGGAGAAGATTATCATTAGAACCCTAATAGTTGAATAAGGGAATTTTAATCACAAAAGTAGATTAAGTTTCGTTAGGATTGAATTGGTTAGCATTGATCTTAAAGGGCTTAAATTAATTTAAACCATGAAAGTAAGTTCAATTAGGTTGATTTAAGTACTAATATTAGACCTTGAAAGAGGCTAGTAATTAACTTAGGCTAAACCATCCTTAATTATCCAAGTAATTATAATATTAACTTTATAATATTAACTTAGGCTAAACCATCCTTAATTATCCAAGTAATTATAATAGGAAGAATTTACACTATTTGTTGAAAATCGTAAGTGTGGTGAACCCCAATCTTAGGCTTTTACAAGTGAATTTCATTTATTAATTCAGTGCCACTCTTTTATTAGTCTTCTTTAGTATCTTCAATACTCTTATTTGATTTAGACAACTTAAATTGCAAACTCTAGTAGTTGATAGTGAGATCCCTGTGGGATTTGACCCGTGCTTATTGGTGTTTACTACAACTATACCGTGCACTTATGAAAAACACACATCAAGTTTTTAGCACCATTGTTAGGGATCTCTTTGGTGTCAATATTAGTCTATTTTGCAATATAGCTAAACTAAATCTTTTCTTTTATTTTGATATCTAATCTTTTCTTTTGCTGTTGCTACTTCTTGTTTCTATTTCATAGGTGTGTTTCCCTTTTATATGAAGAGCCCTTGAGAATCTTGTTTAGTTTGATCCTGAGATTAAAAGGACACTTTAAAGAAGGAGGAGACAAAGGAAACAAGACCAATCAACACCTCTAGCCATGGTCAACAAAACAACTATTCATTGAAGGACTTTATTACACCAGATACCCATGACATAAGTCCAAGCATTGTTAGACCTATTGTGGAAGCCAATAATTTTGAATTGAAGCCTTCACTTCTACAAATGGTTTAGTAAAATTAGTTTGAAGGATCTCTTATTGAAGACCTAAACCTTCATCTATCAGTCTTCCTTGAGTATTGTGATACTTTAAAGCTTAATAGAGTCTCTCCAGATGCTATTCAGTTGAGGTTGTTCCCCTTCTCTCTAAGGGACAAGGCTAGAGCTTGAATGCATTCCTTGCCAGCTAGATCCATTACTACATGGCAACAACTATCACAAGCCTTCTTAGCCAAATACTTTCCTCTAAGCAAGACAACTCAACTCTGCAACCAAATTACAACTTTTGCTCAAAGAGATAGAGAGTAATTGTATGAAGTTTGGGAGTGATTCAAGGAACTTTTAAGGTTATGTCCCCATCATGGATTAGAAAAGTGGCAAATTGTCCATACCTTCTATAATGGGCTTACATCTAATACTCGTATATTAGTAGATGCCGCTGGAGGAGGAGCACTCATGAACAAAATTATAGATGAAGCATACACCCTTTTATAGGATATGGCTCAAAATCATTATTCATAGTCAGGTGAATGAACTTCATCAAAGAAACCACTGGGGAACTATGAAATTGATGCTATAGACCATTTGTCCTCCAAGGTAGATGCTCTCTTTAAAAAACTTGACAAGTTAAGTGTGAATGTAGTAGGCTCTTCCAGTGTTTCATTCGAAATTTGTGGATGTATTGGTCACATTGCTATTTAGTATCAATTGGGGAATCCTTCTCTTCAAGGTAGTGAGCAAATAAATTTTTTCAACAATGTTTCCCAGTAGAATAACCCTTTTTCCAATACATACAACCCGAGCTAGAGGAATCATCCCAACTTCTCCTATCAGTCAAATCCAAACCTCGCTCCTCAAAATAATTTCAGGCACTGGCTTCCAACCCCAAAGACCTCCTAATCCTCCATTCCCACCAAAATCCAATGTTGAGACATCAATGGAGAACTTTATAATGGCCCAAACCAAGCAAAATGAGGAATTCAGGGTACAAAATTAGACCATGAGTGAGGCTATAAAGGAACTAGCTTCTAAGATTGATTCACTGGCCACACATAACAAGATATTGGAGACTCAAATTACCCAACAAGCCAGTTTTTCAACCCAAAGTTTAGGTAAACTTCCAGGCTAACCCGAGAACCCAAGGGACCATTGCAATGCTATTATTTTGAGAAGTGGGAAGCAATTAGAAGGGCCTAAAATAAGTGAAGAAGAAGTAAGAGATGAAGAGCATGGAGTAGAGATTGAGAACCCCAAGGAGCGTGAAGCTAAGGAAGAGGTAGAAAAGGAGGATAAAAAAGAAGAAGAACCCAAGTATACACCTCCCGAGCCATATAAGCCACTAATACCTTTCCCTCAAAGATTAGCTAAGGCAAGATTAGAGAAATAATATGGGAAGTTTTGGGATGTTCTCAAGAAGTTGCATATCAATATTCCCTTCTTGGAAGCCATTTCACAAATGCCCTCTTATGCCAAGTTCTTAAAGGAGATCCTATCTAACAAGAG
>JANHAO010029134.1:0-10450 GCA_026873985.1 Saraca asoca
TACACATATTCCTATGCTAATCCAGATTTTAGAGCACAATTTTCAGCACCAGTTCCTTTAGGTTTTGCAAGGTAAACAATATATTTCTATATCTTCTACAAATCAACAATATATAATAGTTGAACTTGCATTATTCAAGCTATGTCCAACAATCTTAATCTTTCCAGATTTGAAGTTATTTCTATATCCTATCATTAATGGCTAGTCAATAATGAGAAATAACATTTAATACACTTGAAATGAAAAGAGAAAATTTACTCAGCATTACACAATAACAATCTAGGATTTCATTGCAAAATTAAAATTCAACATCAATCCCAACTAAAATAAATTTAGCTCATGCTCAAATCTGTAACATCTCTTAAATATGAAGCATTCATTGTTCACCAAAAATCAGAAATAACAAGAGAAAAAAAGAAAAGGAAAGGAAGAATGGCAAATCTGTTGGTCTTCTATTCCTTCCTCTGCTTCCTCTACTGTCTGTAGAATTTTCTTGCTGTTTCTGATTTCTGGCTACTGTTCTCCATCCTCTCAGCTTCCTCTAGGTTTTTCAGCACCTAAAAAATGGCAGAATCAATTATTGCTCACGTGCTCACCCTTGCTGGCCCCTTTTAATCAGATTTTTATAGCAAAAAAATGGGCAGAGACCGTTCAGCTTCCAGCTAACGTGCCACACCTAGCTTCAGTGTTTTCAACACCTAAAAATGGGTAGAATGTGTCCAAGGCTCTACTGACATGCCCATACTTGCTGTTGCCTTCTAATTAGCATTTTTACCTTCCAAAATAAGGCTAGTCCCCACCAGAAAAATAAAATTACTGCATGGTAAAAAAAACTGGAATACTGCTTCCCCTTTTTAACAGGTGGTAAAATAAATTATATTCCTCCTTTCTCCTCTTTTTTCAAGCCACAATTAAGCTTTAAACATTTCTAACCAAACATTATCAATTCAATTCAATTCCTCCATTAACAAATCCAAAATTTTCACAAATAAAACAATAAAACCACCTTAGACAAAATAACAAAAATAACTAATAATAAAGGTTGATTTATAAAAATCACTATCATACTTCAACAATTTAAGTCTAGAAGCCATCAAGATAACTCTATTTTCATAGAGTTATCAGAAAACAAGTAAAATCTTCTCTTAAACCTAAAAATTGTGTTTCTACATCAAGACTACTTTAACTACTTCATGTGGACTTGATTGGTCCTTCAAGAGTTAGAAACCATGGTAGAAATTACTACGTGCTTGTGATCGTTGATGACTTTTCAAGATTCATGTGGATGTTGTCTCTTGCTCAAAAGAATGACACCTTTCAAACTTTTAGGAAGCTTGCCAAAACTATCCAAAATGAGAAATCAATAATAATTAAGTATAAGAAGTGACCATGGTGGAGAGTTTGATAACCATGAGTTTACTTGTTATTACATTGAGAATGAGATATGTCTCAACTTCTATGTCATAACTTCTCTACATCTAGAACCCCTCAACAAAATGGAGTTGTTGAGAGGAAAAATATATGCCTTGAAGAAATGGCTATGACTATGCTTAATGATAGTATTCTTCTAAAGTTATTTTGGTCAAATGTAGTTAATATTGCATGCTATGTTATGAATCATGCCTTGATAAGGTTAATTCTTAAGAAAATCTCCTATGAATTGTATTTTGGAACAAAGCTTAATGTGTAGCATTTTCGATTTTTGGTTGTAAATGATTTATGCATAATAATGGCAAAAACAATCTAGGTATATTTGATGCCTAATCTAATGAAGCATTATTTACTAAGTATTCTTCTACAAGTAAAACTTTTTGAGTGTATAATGAGAGAACTTTACGAGTAGAGGAATCCATCCATGTTGCATTTTTTGATGAATATACTCCAAGTGTTCACAGAAATTATACTGATGATGAGTAAGTGAAGCTTGACTTCCTAAAAAAGATTCAAATGAGTTTCAAGAAAGAGTTGAGGAAGGAGGAGACAAAGATGATAAGGAAGATGATGGAGCTTTTCCCTTGATTAATTTGGATGATGTGTTGCCCAACCATCCATGAAAGGCTTGAAAAATCATAACGAGCATCTGAAGGAGCTACTGATCAGAGATTCCTCTCAAAGGGTAATGTGCAATTCATTAAGGAATATTTGCAATCATTTAGCCTTTTCATCTCAGTTTGAACCTAAATCTATTGATAATACTATAAATGATGAGCATTAGTTCATGGCAATATAAGAGAAATTAAATCAATTTGAAAGAAACTAAGTTGGGGATCTTGTGTCAAGTCCAATTGATCACATTATTGTAAGAACTAAATGAATTTTTAGAAACAAACTTGATGAAAATGACGTTATAGATAGAATAAAAGCTCGATTGCTAAAGACTAAAACTAAGAGGAAAGCAATGATTTCAATGAAACTTATGCACTGGTAGCAAGATTAGAGGCTATTAGGATGTTATTAGCATATATTTGCATTAAGGATTTCAAACTTTATCAAATGAATGTTAAAAGTGTCTTCTTGAATAGTTTAATCACGAAAGAGGTTTATGTTGAACAACCCTGGTTTTGAAAATCACCTTTATCCAAATCATGTGTATAAGCTTAAAAAGATTTTTTACGATCTTAAACAAGCTTCTAGAGCTTGCTATAAGTGTATAAGCAAATTTCTTTTAGAAAATGATTTTTTAGGAGGCAAAGTTGATATCACACTGTTTATAAAACATAAAGGAAGTCATATCCTCTCAGTGCAAATATATGCTAATGATATTTTTTTTTGTGTCAGTAATAAAACCTTGTATAAAGAATTTGATGAGATTATGCAAGGTGAATTTGAGATGTCAATGAGGGGTAAGCTCAATTACTTCCTTGGTCTTTAAATCAAGCAATCAAAGGATGAAATATTCAATAGTCAAACTAAATACATAAAGGAGTTGCTAAAAAAATTTGACATTGCATCTTCTAAACCTTTTGGTACTCTTATAAGTCCCTCCACAAAGCTTGATCTTGATGAAGGAAGTAAGAAAATTGATATCACTATATATAGAGGTATAATAGGTAGTTTGCTTTATCTTACTACAAGTAAACCTAATATTACATTTAGTGTGTGCATGTGTGCTAGGTTCTAATCTAATCCTAAGGAATCACACTTTATTGCTGTCAAAAGAATCCTTAGAAATCTTGTAGGCACACCACATATGGGTTTAAGGTATCCTAAAGTAAACTTCAGTTACTTGGTAAGTTATTCTGATGCTAGCTTTACTAGAAGTAGAATGGATTGGAAGAACATTAAAGGGATGTGTCAATTTCTTAGCCACTCTTTAGTCTCATGGCATAGTAAAAAGCAAAATAATGTAGCTTTATCCATTACTGAAGCAGAATATATAGCCACTAGTAGTTGTTGTATTCAAATCTTTTGGATGAGATAATAATTATCATACTATGATTTGAATTTTGAGAAAATTTTGATTAAGTGTGATAATACTAGTGCCATTAAACTCACCAAAAATCCTATTATGGACTCAAGAACTAAGCATATTAAGATAAAACATCATTTCATTAGAGATCATGTTCAAAAGGGAAACACTGCCATTGAATTTGTATAACCCGATTTTTAACTTGCTAACATGTTTATAAAACCTCTTGATGAAAATTGTTTTGCCTTTATTAGAAAAGAATGGGGCATGTTAAATCCTTTGGAAAATGAACTTACTTGAATTGATTTCTTTCATTTGTTTGGCTCCCAAGTTATTTCTATTAAAATTTTCTATTTTGATTTAGTTTTTTTAGTTGATTCTCTTAAATTGATACTAACTTAAGCATCAGAGAGTCCCCCAAATCTCTTTTATAGGTTCCTTGCTCTCCATTTGCTGATTCTTCATATTGTTCAATCGATTATGTGTTTAAAAAGATCCTTGTTTATGTTGTGTTTTTGGGGAAGTGCTAAAAATTTGCAGTAAGCCTTGGTGTGTTTGATTGAATCATCCATTTCTAGTTCATTTTTCAATTCAAATGGTCCATTTTTGTAAACTTTTAGGATGATTAGCTGGCTTCGTGATTCTGATCATGATTTAAATCATTCAACCATCTTTGGCTTCATGATTTGGATCGTGAGCTGAATCAAAGATAAACATATTCAATCATGTTTTCGTAATCATACTTGTGATTCAAATCGCTCATGCATTTTTGGGCATGCAATTTTGATTGCGAGCAGGGTATATAATGCTTGTATATATTTTTTCCATATTAGATGCATCTTCTCTTTCAAACTTTAGTGTCTTTCTCTTAAACCTTTTCACCCACTCTCTACTTTTTGAAAAAATCTAACTGATTAAACTCAAACTTCTCCTCTCCCAAATACTTCACTACCTATTTCTATCAATTTTAACCCATTACAATCCTCAATTTCTTCTAAATCCCAAAAATCTCAAATCTTCCAAATCACTTTTTCTCTATCCTTTTTAAAAAATCATCATGACTGGTCATTTTGTCTTTAGTTCAAAGAAGAGGAAGAAGGTCGTGAGTGATAAAAGGGCATATCATGCTGACATGGCTATTGAAAAGCAGAAGTTCTTTCCCAATGCAAAGTCCTATGAAAGGTATACCAAATACATAGAAAAGATTATTTCTCCTATTAAGTGTTGGGACAAAAAATTTCTTAAGAAGAGTTACCTAAAACTACAGAAATTGCTAGAGAAATACAAACTATGGAATCTGATTTGCTATAGTGGTCTATGTTACCCTAAGCTAGTAAGGATGTTTTATACTAACCTAAGAGTTGCAAACGGTGAATTATCTGCATCTATTATGAGAAAGGCAATTAACTCGGATATAAAGACTTTATGCAAGTTGTTTGGAAAGGAAGAATTATCTCAGTTTATAAGTAGCAAAAATGTAGAATAGTACTTAAAAGAAGAAGCTATTAAAATGTTATTTACCATACCAGTTGTCACCATTGATAAGCTAATGATCATCAAATTATCTATGAAGGATTGTTTTCTTCACTACATAATAGTGAAAATAATCCTACCTCGCCACACCAATTCTAACAACATTGTTGAAGATAAAATCTTTTTGATATGTGCAATGAAGAAAGGGTTGGAAATTAACATTCCATACCTTATCCTTTCTTATATGGGCACGTTCTTCACAAAATTGAATTAAAGTTTCCTACCCTATGGAATGGTGCTAACTGAAGTCTTTTGCCATTTTCATGTACCTCTGTCCTTGGAAGAAAAAAAAGGTTGAAAATATGGATAGCACAATTGTAATGAATGAAAAAACCTTACATTAGATGCAACTAAGATTAATGAATGGAAGATGGGTGAGATAAGATGGATTAGCTTCTTGAAGATTTGGTGGTGCTTCGGGCCTTGGTTCTGATGGTTCAGTAGATCTACAAAATAAGATTTTGACTCTTCTAAGGTAGCACTAGCTCCAGCAAACATAATTTTTTGGGTCAATGGAATAGTGGAAATTAAACAAAAGGCTGAACTCTATTGGAATGAATATGGATGTGGAGATCGAAGACCTTCATCATTGATGGAACACCATAAAGGGACAACTCAATGAGATTCAAGATGCTGTTGCTCTAAATGCTTTGATTTTTTAGCTTAGTTTTTCATTAATTTATGATATTGTTCCCGTAGCCTCATTCCTTAATTATCACTATTTTTATGCTATTGTTGCTTATGACTCTATCGGATGTTATTTCTCGATTTTATTTTGATCTTGATAATTTTTTGTGATTTCTATGTCTTTTGGTTGTTGGATTTATATATTGCTCTATACTCTTTTTAATATGTCAAAAGGGGTAGTAGTGTGTCTTTTGGGGATATAAGTGTTGCATGCCTTTAGGGGGAGCTTGTTATCTTAAGGGGGAGCCTTGATCTTTTATATTGAATTATATTATAGGCTTTGATCGTATGTTTAGTCCCTTATTGACCCCAAAATTGTTTATCATCAACAAAAAGGGGGAGATTTTTGTCCTTAGCCCCTATTTCTCTAAATTAAGTAAACTTGTATTTTGATAATATCAAATGATTTTGTTTGAGTTAAATTGATTTATTTTCAGTGGTTCATTTATGGATGGCATTGGACCTCAGGTTGAAGATATAAATTATGCCTTACTTTGCATATTATGTAAAGGTTTAGAATTGTTAGAATTAGCTCAAGTTTGAATATCATTTTTGGAAGGTTTGCCTCTTGCTTTTAAACAATTTTTTTTTAAAAAAATTATACCAATAAGATTCCAACATCTTACTAAATGATTTGCCATATTTATTTAGCTTGAAGTTAAGTTTTTGGATTCTTTTTATAAGGTACAAAATAGTTAAAATAGTTTGAAATATTTGTAAAATTTTAATTTTTCATCTCCATGCCTTATGTTTCGAATCGATATTTTTTAAACTATTTTCATGATTATACTTACAAGGATGAGGCAAGCATTCATGCCTTACAATTCGTGTTGAGATTTAAACTAATTTTTGTGTAATTTGAATCAACTTTTCAAAACCCTATTTGGTGATTTTGATCGCATGCATTTCTGAACTTATCAAAGGTTTGCAACTCTGGGCAAGTAGAATTACATTTTGAACTACATTTTAGTGATTCAAATTAAAACATTCAAATTTGAATCCCACAATTCTAATCGTGATTCTACTTGAATTTCGAAATTTGAACTTGAAATCATGATCATAAGTTCAATTTTACACATAATAGCTAGTTTTTTATCATGTGTTTTCATTTGCTATAAATACTCATTTCACATCTTTTCTCATTGCAAAAACCCAACTCTTTAAAGGCAAACATTTTCAAATACACCTATTCTTCAACTCTTTACATCCTCTCTTACATTTGAACTAAATCTAAGTGAATCTAATCCAATTGTGTTTCATCTTTGTATCTAGAGCTTTTGTGTTTTTGCCAAATTTCTCTTGTAATCAAAATCGAATAGTGCTAGGTTTCCTAGTTGTAGCCTAACCTAACTTAGAAGAGTGGTCAAGCTTTTTCTTTCTTTTCTTTGAGTGAGGATCTCAAAGGGGTTGCAATTGTGGTTAAGCAATTGTTGTATTTCAGATTCTTTAAGTGCTAATCCAAACTTGAAGGTTCTGATTATAGTGGATTCAAGTTTGATTGAGAGCTTAGAAGTGGATGTATACTTTGGAATTATTTTTTCAAGAGGGAACCACTATAAGTAAATGTTTAATGTCTTTATCCTTATTCATTTACTTTCTATGCTATATCTTGCTTAGATTCAATATTGTTCATTATCATGTTGGACTCTTGATATTGTGTTGGCTAATGTTTCTATTTTATTTGTGGACAACCATTTCTTGTTTCAAAGAAAATTTATTGTTGTTGCTAAATTTTATAAGGGGATTGAAGAAAATTATTTTAAAATTGTAAAATCTTAAAACTAATTCACCATCTCTTAACCGAATCCTTAATTACAGTATTGTATGATTTTATGATAGACTTATATAAAGATATAGGACATATGTATACCTTAAAAGGAACTAATGTATGGCTTGTAAGATGAATGTATTAAATGTTATTATGTGTTGTGGTTGACTTTTTTTCAAAAAAAAAAAATGAAAATGCCATCACATTCCATGCAGAATAGTGAAGCCACATTATAAATTACGTGTGTGGCACATAACATTAGGCTTTTCTTGTATCCCTCCATTTCTATTCTCCATCATTTTTCTTCTACCATCCCTTTGTTGCAATATCACCTTTCTTGCCTTGTGGTAGATGAAAATGGACACGGACATAAACCACAAAAAACCAATAGCATATTCGTGCTCCTAACCCTCAAATGGGATGTCCTCCAACTTGATCCAACCACAAAATCAAGATACTGGCAAAACCGACCTCGTCAACAAATTGCCATCAATCAAAGAATTAAAATGATAAGTGATTAGTAATGAAGGTGGAGGAGCTTCATGTCTCTGTCCCCACACTTCCCCAAGACACTAAGAATTCCCCCATCTCCATAGCTTCAATGACAACTTCTTTCAGTCCTTGAGAAAAGCAAAGGAGGGAAGGGGGGAGGGTAAGTTCATCTGCATTCATGTGCCAACACATAAATGGACATAATTTAAATGATCAAGATTCAATTAGAAATGAAATAATAATGTAAATATCCAATTTCAAATTTTAGAGTATAAATATCTATTTAAAGAAAATGTAAAATTATAAAAAATAACAAATTAATTTAATCTCAGTTAAAATAGGAAACAATTAAAATGTCATAAATGTAGAATATGAGATGAATTCTAACAAGTCTTTAAAAATATTAGGGTAAAATTGCAACTTAAAAAATTATCAACTAAAATTACAATTAAGCTTAACCTTTATTGAGTTGGAAACAACAAATGCAACGAAAGTTGACAATTTTTTTTTTTTTTTTTTAAAGTTCAACCTCTGACACGTTTTTGTACCCGCTGAATTATATAGAAAAATTCTTGGGTTGGGCGATCAATGAATCAAGCCAATCCATCAATTACTTCCAATTGGTTTGACAGATCATAAATGGGAAGAGACAAAATTGAACTACACATATAAATTGTTTATTAAAGAAATCAATCTTTATTTATAATATACATTTGACTAATTAAATTTAACAGTCAAATTGACTTGATACATTAAATAATAATAAATTTAATATTATAAAATGTTTAATAGAGTCCGAAAAGTACAATAAACATAAATAATATCAAGTCATATGCTGTGATGAACACTTTTTTTTTTTTTTAAATTATGCTTTATTTATTTGTGATATCACCTTATTTTAAATGTATGACAAATTTAATATTATAACATGTTTAATAGAGTCCAAAAAGTACCATATATATAAATAATATCAAGTCATATGCTGCGATGAACACTTTTTTTTTTAAATTATACTTTATTTATTTATAGTATAACCTTATTTTAAATGTGCTTACTTGTGATTTAAAATATTAAAAAAAAGTAATTTTTGATTTGTGCCATTAATATTTTATTTATCTGTAATTATTTTCTATCCAAATTTAATTAAAATTATTATGTGTCAATCACATACTCATCTTCTTCCACTATATTAAGCTCTCTGTCTAGAACCTCTTCGTAGTCAAATTCACCGTTTTCAAACTTGAAACCATCCCTTCTACGAATTTTTCCATTAGAAGACTTAAACCCTTTTCCACTATATTAAGCTCTCTGTCTAGAACCTCTTCGTAGTCAAATTCACCGTTTTTAAACTTGAAACCATCCCTTCTACGAATTTTTCCATTAGAAGACTTAAACCCTTTGTTATTGGGTAGTCATCTAAATTTTTCTAAGTTTTTAATTTCCATCAACTTTTTTGTTCCTTTGTAGGATTATCTTATGGTTTTTACATAACAGACTATTTTGTTTATCCTTATTAATATAATTTACTTTTGAATTCTATATAAATTCCATTGCTTTTGTTGGTCCCAGTAAAAATAATTTGAAATTATAAAAATAAAATGGATTTTGCCCTTATCTCGTTGGAGATTTGTATACACCAGCATCAAAAATTGAATTCTATTAATTGGATATGTAAAGATGTAATAGCCAGCAATTATACAGATAATAAAGATAGAGAATTGACAACAAAAATAGTTAAAGTGCATATAAAGAAAAAGAATTGAACACAGAACTTTTTAAAGTGGTTCAACTTGAATTGAAACTGTAATTCAAATCTACTCTACTTGATCTTTCTCAATTGAAAGACCTCTGAATTAGAAACAAAAACTATCAGGATTGACGGGCTCCTGAAATGCCAGTCTTTACATCAAAATACAAGAGATTATCAGGTTTCTTGCTGACCTAGAAGATTTACAACAGGCTCTTCTAAACCTATACAGATTTCTATACCCTACAAATCTCAAATAAATGAAATAGAATAAAGAAAAGGATTGGAAATATAGTACCAACGTTTGAGATGAAAATCTCAAACCAACTATGATAAACTGAAACAGATTTGATCTAGAAGCCTTGTGAAAAATTGATGATTATAAGAGCAGATAAAGCTTTTCTCTCAAATAACAGTTTTCGCACTTGATTGTTATGTAAAATTATGTGAAAAGCATATATATATAGAAGGTAGTTAGGGTCGAATAACTGCCATAATCGTCTATAATAAAAAATTGATTTTTCAATTTTTGCATCGATGTAACATTGATTATGGTCTGTTATTCACTAATGAATCGGTGTGAAATCGATATATAATGTATTGTTTAAAGAGTGTACATCGATTACAACATCGAAGCAGCCATATTTCCAAACCTTCGATAAGAAATTTTCTTCGATACATCGAAGTGACTTCAATTTGATTATGAAGATTTTCACAGTTTTTTAGTATATCGATGTCACATTGAAGTATGATGTAAAATTTTTCTTTAAAATGATTTTTCTTACTTCATCATTCAAAAATAATTGGATCAAAC
>JANHAO010029135.1:0-10438 GCA_026873985.1 Saraca asoca
GAAAAAGAAAGAGAGAGAGAAAAAAATATCTGAAAAAGTCCAGCGTTTGACCACAAAACGCTGGTAAAAGTTTGGAATTGCCAGCATTTTCCAAAAAAACGTTGGTAAAAGTTTGGAATTGTCAGCGTTTCTCAAACAAACGCTGGTAAACTTTAATTTTAACCAGCATTTATATAAATGCTGTCAACTTAATGCTGGGAATTTAAAAAATAATTTTTCTGCCAGCGTTTGCCACAAACGCTGGTAAACAAACGCTGGTAAAATCCAAAAATTTTGTAATGTTCCTCTTCCTTTAGTTTACTTCTTCAACTTGTAGCTTGGGGTGATTCTGAACTGATATCTGTTGACCAAATTTCACCGTCAATAATATTTAATCTGTTGAAGAAGGTAGGAGCTATACATCAAACTAGAATACCACATTCTCTCTTTTAAATTCTTCTAGACAAATACTACATTAATGAGTCGTACCGCAATCTTGAACCTCCATTTTCTTTAACTTTTTAATGGCTGTCTCTACGCAATCTTCTTGCATGGATTCTCACAATATATAATTCATGACATCTTTATTCCTCTCATCGTATGGCTTTGAAAGGACAAAGTACAAACCCAAAGGCAATACATGAGGAACATCATTGATGGAATTGCTGTGATGGTGATTCTTGACCCTTCCACAAACAAAAGACATAACTTTCCAATGTTATTGAATGGAGGAAGTCGTCAAAAATCTTCGATGATACCAAAGATTGGAGCAAATCAGGACCTTCTTAGAGGAAAAGTCGACAGGATGTAATGTGAGTGGGGTAAGATAGATCATTGGAAGTAACTATGGGTAATTCAGGGATGGTATTGAATGAGATCATAGATTTGGAAATTAAAACAATCAGTGGGAACTAAGTCTGGGAAATTTTTGTATTTTGGGATCAACGTTGTCGAAACTGCGAATGTCACAGCAAATATCATAGTCATCCATGACTGCAAGGATTGATCAAGAGAGCACGTCAGAGAGATAAAATTCAGATTAAAGAGAGCAAGTAAGAGAGACAATTTAGTTGTTATGAATTTTGGATGAAATTGTGTTCTATGTTGTTGTATTGTTGTGTTTGTGTGGTATTTATACCAAAAGAATTTAGTGATCCTAATGAAGTAGTGATGGGAATAATCTCTTGACACAGAAGAGAAACCCATTATGATAAAAAATAAAAATTATAACTTAACAGGTAGTTTAGTGATCCTAAACTAAAAAGATAATAAAGCTTTGATTAATTCTAATGTAACACTATAAATTAATTTTTAATAACTAAATAACTAACTATTACTCAAGTTCTCTATGTTTAGAGTAAATATTTAAAATTTTAAAATAAAAATTAAGTGATTTGATATTTTTTTTCTTTTAAAAATTTCAACTTTTGAATTCAATTACTTTCATATATGCTTACTTATTAAATTATACTAATTGTACAATTCTAGCCTCTGACTAGTCTCACTAACACTTGTAAAACCTCAATGGGGACTATACATAAATATGAGTTTTGGCCCCGTATATCTCATAAGCAAGCGCAAGACATTATAAAAGAAAAATTGTGTGTATATTCTACAAATCATTAATTGAGAAAAAATCATACTGCCTTGACAATATGATATTGTTAGATCATTATGAATAAACTAATGCTAGTCATACAATCCATGTATACTAACAAAAAAAATACAAATCACTTTAGACTCTCAGATTTACATTAATTCAATTAAGTAAATTGTTGAAAGTGGATTTTGGTTCTGTCCAAACTCCAGCTAACCAAAAGTTCCTTTGGACTTAAATCACAATCTGGTTAAAAGCAAATAAAAAAAGAAAAAGATCAAGTAGAAGAGCACAACATATTTTTATTATGGTTTGGCTAAAGTCAGTTTGACCCCTACGTCCACATTAATTGTATTATTTCTGAGGAGATTTTTACAGAGCTTCGGTATGCTTATTCCAACCTGTCCTATGGTGAACTCCTTCCTCTTTTTTATAAAGGAGAGGAGGTTAAAAGTAATGATTACAAGTTGTAATTCAATTGCATTAAACATTAAATATACAAGACAATATAAAATTCTGAAATTCAGCTTCTACAAATTGCTTTTTGCAGGTGGGCCCTTGTCTACTACTTTTGCTGATGGGCGCTGCATGTGGCCTGTTGGCTTTGTGCTTGACCCCAATGGGCTCCTAACTAGGTAGGACAATGCGTCTTAGTGAGCCAGAGCTTATGTGGGAAGGGTGTAGCTATCTTATTGAGATCGAGCTTGAACAGGTCGTGAGCCCAAGTTGTTAGTGAGCTGGGACTTGCCGCCAATGAGCTAAGATTGCTACTTAGTGATCTCACAATCAAGTGAGCTAGGCTCCCTTGCTGGTCTTGGCACCTACTGGGCTTTTCCCATCCTAATTTCGTGGTGCCAAAATATGCATACAGCATTAGCCCTCCAACTCACAGTTCGCTCTGTGGACTGGGAGCTAGAATCTGCTAGCAAAAGCTCAAACTATTGTGTTGTCTTTCATACTTTAGTTTCTGAGTTTTGTCTCTTGAACATTCATATGCTTGCTACTCTGATGGTAATCCTAGTACCAAGATGGCTATCTTGTAGCCGGGTGATCTTTAAAGTGGTAATCTGGTGACAAAAAAGGTGATCTCGCGCCCAAATAAGAGGGTTGCCCAATCTTGTGGTCGGGGCGATCTTAGGCCTAAATAAGAGAGTGAGCAATCTTGTGATCGGGGCAATCTTGTGCCCAAATAATAGAGTTGGTCGATCTTGTGGCTGGGGCGATCTTGTGCCTAAATAAGAGAATTGATCGATCTTACGGTCGGGGTAATCTTATGCCTAAATAAGAGGGTTAGTTGATCTTGTGGTCGGGGTGAGGACAACTCGTCTCTTGCATAGTTTTTTTTTTCTGAAATTTTATTCATTAAGTTTAGTATAGATACTTGAAGTGCTTCTATAAATTATAAAAGTACATCACAAGATTTTAATAAATAATCCTCGTTATGAAGGCCCGTTCTGGTTTATGACCCTACTGAAGCTACTTAGGTTATTATCCAGAGGGCTGCACTACATAGTCTCATAAACAACCTTTTTTGATAAGGTCTTCAATGGCATCCCTAAATGCCTAACATTCAAAAGTATAAAGCCCGACCTCTTTATGGTGGGTACAAAACCTATTTCTGTTGGCCCTGGACTTGCTGGGAGTCTTTATGGGTTGAGGCTTCCCAAAGTCTTCCCTATCCCGTTCTGCCAAGAATATCCTATCCTAAGTGTCAGACAGGACGCTATAGCTTTCATGGTGACCTGGATACGGAGGTTACTTGCTCCTACTTCTCTTTGTGAGCTAAAAATTGGAGTTGTCCTTACCATCTCCATAGTTGCTCCTCTTCCTACTCTGGTCGTGGCCATTTGCCTTACTCCTCTGCTCAGGCTTACTCTGACTAAAAGTTTCCTCCTATCTAATCTACTTAGCGGCTCAATCATAAAATTCACTCTGGTCGTTTACTGGGACTTTATACAAGCTTTTAAATAGCTTTCCATCTCTATGGAGTCCTGTAGAGATCGCAGCCAAAATTCCTTCATCTGTGGGCTTCTCCACATTATTTACTTCACGCCTAAAACGAGCGATGTAATTCTTTAGCGGCTTGTGCCTATGTTGAAATATTGTAGCGAGATGACAAGGAGGCATAAATTGCTTCTTCAATGCCCTATATTGGTCAAGAAATTTTTCCTGGCACTCCTCCCAATTGCCAATACTACAGGGAGGGAGACTTTTGAACCATGTCCGAGGTAAGCCCCCCAGCGCTGCAAGGAAAACACAGCATTTCACTAGAGGATTAGTTGTTTGAAGATCCATCTGAATATTAAATGTGTCCAGATGGTCATATGGATTGCTATCGCCATCATACAGCAGAATCGTGGGGATTTTGAATTTGAGAGGGAGGGGATGTGCCTCGATTTCTTTAGAGAGTGGTGACCTTTCTTCGTTGCGAGCTTGAGCACTCAGAGCCCATAAACACTCTTTTAATTGGTTCACTTCTTGGTGCAATTCTTCCACCATCGGGTCCCATGCCTCAAACCATTAGCTAGAAGACTATTGGTCCTCTTGACTCTCATGGTTGTGAGAGCAACGACCTGGGGAATGTTCATGGTTAGCTCTATTTGAACATCCAATTTGTCGATGCTGATGGACATTCCTGGGTGTAACAGTTTCAACCTGCCTTTGCATGCCCGAAGCTTGCACTTGTGCTAGCATGGTGACTGCTCTAGTAAGTTCTCCCATCATATTTTCTAGCTTCTCTTGACATTGGAGTCAGGTTTGTGCTCCATCGGTCCCATTCGCGACAGCAGTAGGTTGAACAGAGCTGGCCGAGGGCAAACCAGCAGCAGCACCTATAACAGAAGCAGTAGAGGTGTCTGTTGTTGACACGTGACCTTCTGGATGATCAATCAGAGCATTTAAAGCTTTGGCAGTTCTTCCTCTCACCATTGTGACAACGGGAAATGAACCAGGATGCAAATGAACTCCCCACAAACGGTGCCAAAATGTTAACAGTAGATTTTGGTTCTGTCCAAACTCTAGCCAACCAGAAGTTCCTTTGGACTTAAACTGCAATATGAATAAAAGCAGATAAAAGAAGAAAAAGATCAAGAAGAAGAGCACAATAGATTTTATTGTGATTCGGCTAAAGTCAGTTTGGCCTTTACGTCCATGTTGATTGTATTACTTCTGAGGAGATTTTTATAGAGTTTCGATATGCTTATTCCAACCTGTGCTATGGTGAACTCCTTCCTCTTATTTATAGAAGAGAGGAGGTTAAGGGTAATGATTACAAGTTATAATTCTGTTATATCAAATATTAAATATACAAGACAATATAAAATTCTGAAATTTGGCTTCTACAGACTGCTTTCTGCGGGTGAGTCCCTTGTCTGCTACTTTTTGCAAATGGGCACTGCAAGTGGTCTATTGGCTTTGTGCTTGACCCCAGCAAGCTCTTAGCTAGGTAGGACAATGCATCTTAGCGAGCCAGAGCTTGTGTGCCAAGGTTGTAGCTGTCTTAGTGAGATTGAACTCGAATAGGTCGCGAGCCCAAATTATTAGCAAGCTGGGACTTGCCGCTAGCGTGCTATGATTGCTACTTAGCAATCTCACAATCAAGCAAGCTGGGCTCCCTTGCTAGTCTTGGCCCCATGGGCTTTTGTCGTCCCAATTTGTGGTGCCGAAATATGCATACAACATAAATCTATTAAGCATTTGAGCCCGTATTAGTAATTTTATCAATAATTTGACAAACTTATTCAATGGAAATATTAAATCAAGAGATTGAATCTTTAATGTTTAGATAACTAAATTGAGAAATTTCATAATCCAATTGGTAAAATATAATTCTTTAACTCTAGGATTGATTTTTCCGTGAAGTCTAGGATTACTAATTTATGGTTAATATATATTTTTTATTCTCCAACTTTTACTTAAAAAAAAAAATATTTTATAAATTTTATTTTCACCAATTTTACCCTTTAAATTTTTGAAATAATACTAAACACCTTATAACTTAGAACATTTCTTAGATGAAAAAAATCATATATAAACTAAAGGGTTAATGGTAGAGATTAGGGTTATAAATGATGGAATTTGGTTTGATTTTTAGGAAAATCATGAATTAAACCAATAGAAATGATTGGTTTGAAAACTTTTTTCCTCAAAATCAAACTGAACCAAACTAACTATTATTAATTTGGTTCAGTCATTGAGCAACAAAGGATTCTATAACTTGGTTTGTTGTCGCCAAATTCAACTTCTTTGCAATTCATGTTCTAACTGACATCCTTGCTTGATGGAGGCCACAGAAAAAATTTCTAATGCTTAGCACTGAACATCACAATATTATTATTTTATTTTGATAAATTAAAAAATTAGTTTAATTTTGATATTCACTCTATTATAGTATTAGAGCAAAATATAAATAATTTTTTTAAAGTAAAATTTAATGTCACATAACCCCTTAAAATTTTAAATCCTATCCTGAAATTTAATAAAATAAAAAATGTTAAAATCTCAGTTAATATATATATATATATATGTATATATATATATATATATATATATATGTAGAGAGACAGAGAGAGACAAAAGAAGACATGACATTGAGAAAAGGTATGTGACCTACCCATGACACTATGACTGATTTTAACATGAATTTCAGACAATTTGTAAATAGATTTTTTGTAACAAAATTACTACCAACGAGGAGAAGGGACTAAGTTTTTAATGCATTTTGAGTAAATTATTGTTGAAATTCAATTCAAATGTATTCAGACAAGTAAGGTATGTAATTTTTTTAGTTTTCCATTGCTGCTTTGAATATACTGCATTGAAAAATTCAGAAGAGTTATTTATAACATTTAAAATTTGAGAGATTATATATACAATATTCAAACTTACTTTAGAAGGATTATTTGTGTTTTATCTTAATATTTAAATGGTTATAATGGGCAATAATATTTAAATTTCAATATTATGTCGAATGCCCCTCCTATTTATAAAAGTATACGTGTATGAAGGATTTCTTAGAGTGGTTTTAACTTTTAAGGCCACTAAAATTTCATTTGGGTCACACACATTCAAACTCTAGAAGAATGATATGTTTATTTTTATATTTTTGTATTATTTTAAAAATATTTTAAAATGTAGTCTGGACAAAATATGATATTCACAATCAACAAAAAAAAACACTTTCAAAAAATAATTTATTAATAAATAAATCTAATTATGGATATAGTAGACTAAGAATAATTTTGAAGAAAGAAATAAATTTCATTCATAGATTAATTACTTAAAAAATACCTAAAAAATTTTAATTTTAATTTTCACAACAAATTTTTTCAAATAATGATATTCAAAATCTAGAATACGTGCAAAGAGTTAAATAAGAAAGAATTGAATTATATCATATTATAGTACTATTGAAAGAAACAATTGAAAATAGAAAATATTTACAAAAATATGCACAATTAGGATATGAGAATTACAACAAATACAATTATGATAATCGATGATATTTTCAAATTCTGATAAAGTTAAATAAGCAAAATTGAATTACAACATTGTAAGAGAAAGCATAAAAAACAGAAGATATTTACACAAAATATGTACAAAATTTTCATGTGTGCATATAAAAAATAATTTTTGAAATTAATTCAAATATATATATATATTGATTTATTGACTTTAAGAAAAATTATTGTGATTAAAATTATGTGTGCATTTACGGAAACAAGCGATTTCCTATTTAGTAATGATTTTGAATTATGAAAAAGATTAATTATATATAGCAATAAACATGAGTCTTATACAAGCGTACATTTATTTAGAGGAGCACTCCTTGGTGGCAATTGGAGATAGGGCCAACGAGACCATTATGATTCAAGTTGAAGGAAGACAAGAACAAGAAATTCCGAATTCTTCAAAAGCAACACTAGAGCACAAAGAACAAGAGCAAATTGGGTTTGTGACTTCACAAGTTCATTAGTCAACTCGGGAGAGGAGAGAACCAGTTTGACACTCAGATTACATTATGAAGGAAAATGTTGCATACTATCTACTAACAAAGGATGGAGAACCATTGACTTTCCATGAGGCTACAAAAAGCCAAGAAGCTTCTCTATGGTTGGCAGCAATGCAAGAAAAAATTGAAGCTCTCCATAAGAACAAAACATGAGATCTTGTTCCACTACCATAGGTAAGGAAGGCCATCAACAACAAAAGTGTCTTAAGTGGGAGAATGTTACCGGTCAAAGCAAGTGTTGGAAATGTAGAGCCATTTTTTGGAAAAAGGCAAACTTGCTGATAAAAGGCCAAAACTTAAGAAATCATCAAAGTTCCAAAACAATGCTCTTTAATTAGATAGGTAGGAATTAATGAAGATGGTTGGAAATAAATGTAATGATTAGTAGGTAGGTTTTAATAAAAGATAAAATTTAGGTAGTGCATATGGATATAAATATATAATCTCTCATCCCCTTCTTTGTATCCTAATTTTGTGAATAATTTTCTTATTATAAAAGAGAAATTATATTTTTTTTTGTTGTAGTAAAATTTCTTCTTCATTTTACTATTTTTTCTTTAATCGCAGTGTATGTTTCATACCACTACTTCGTAATAATATTTTCCATTTTTTTCTCACTTTTCTACGTGACCAAGCAAATGAAAATAGTTTTTTTTCCATTTTCTTTCTTCGTTTCTTTTCATCCAAACAATACAAAAGAGGGAGCAATTTTCTTTTATTTTATTTTCTTCACATTTTCTTTCCCTTTATTTTATTTCTTTCCCTTTTTTATAATGATAGGTTATTATAATTTATTATTTATTAGATTTTTATTTTAGAAATAATTATAATTTATTATTTATTAAATTTTCTTTTAAAAACACATAATTATAATTTATTATATTTAATGTATTTTCTTTTAAGAGGGTTATTATTATGATTAATATGTGTGCATTTACGGAAAAAAGTGATTTCCTATTTAATAATGATTTTGAATTATGAAAAAGATTAATTATAGCAATAAACATGAGTCTCATGCAAGTGTACATTTAATTAGAGAGCAAAATTGTTATTTATCAATAACATATTTTCGTTTTCCTCACTTTTCTGCACAACTAAACAAAGGAAAATAGGTCCTTTTTTTTTCATGTTGCGATTAAAATTATGTGTGCATTTACAGAAAAAAAAAAAGTGATTTCCTTTTCAATAATGATTTTGAATTACGAAAAATTAATTATACCAATAAACAAGAGTCTCTTATGCAAGTGCACATTTATTTAGAGGGTAAAATTATTATTTATTAATAATATATTTTCTTTTTTCTCACTTTTTTGCACAACTAAACAATGGAAAATAGTTTTTTTTTTCATTTTCTTTCTTCTACGATTCTTTTTATCCAAACGATACAAAGGGAGAGAACAATTTTCTTTAATTTTCTTTTCTTTTCATTTTCTATCTCTTTATTTTATTTCTTTCCCTTTTTTAAATAATAGATTATTAGAATTATTATTTATTAAAATTTTATTTTATAAACAAATAATTATAATTTATTATTTCTTAAATTTTATTTTAAAAAATAAATAATTATAATTTATTATATTTTCTTTTAAGAAGGTTTGATTTAGATTTATCCATAACAGCGGTGTAATTAATTGTATCAGGTAAGGTTGTCTTTTTGTATATTAAATGTAAATCTTTTAATAAAAATGCTGATTTTTCATCTTTTTGTAATTAGCGGATTCCATTGACTAAAATTGCTATTCATCAAATAAGAAAAATAGTAGATTGACCTAATAAATCCATTAAAACTATGGAATCCTTTAAACACAAATCAAAAAGTTATTTATCAAACATAATCATATTATTAATTGTAATATTTTGTGAAAATCTTTTGGAAAGTACAATGACTTTATAAAAAAATTTCATTAAATCCATGTAGGACAAATTCAAACTAGAATATTCTTTTTCCCCCTAAACCATTGGTATAGATATAAAGTAACAAGCCAAATTAGAGGCAAAATCTAATCCAAAAGATCATCCATCAGCATTGAGTAGCGCACAACGAGCACATAATATTTTTCTGAAGCCACTTGGTAACGCATTCTTCATTCTTCATGATACACAGGATCGTAGGGCATAGCCCAGATCTCTATTCCCTCTTTAAATTCTTCAAGACAAATGCTACGCACCACAATCTTCAATCTTTACTTTCTTTAGCGCTTCAATGAGACGCTGGAAACACTCTAACTGCTTGCATGGATTCTCA
Source organism: Saraca asoca (assembly GCA_026873985.1). Classification (NCBI taxonomy): domain Eukaryota; kingdom Viridiplantae; phylum Streptophyta; class Magnoliopsida; order Fabales; family Fabaceae; genus Saraca; species Saraca asoca. The sequence goes on from JANHAO010029135.1 coordinate 9,832, forward strand.
CATTTATAATTTTTCACATCTCTATTTCTATTATCCTACGGCTTTGAAATGATAAAGTGTTGAAATTTTTTATGGACTAACATAATTCTATAATGTCTCAGATTAATTGGATGTCACATTTTAAAACTTATTGTTATTAAGCCCAATTTATTTGTGATCATTTTGATAGACTTAGTGGATATTGAGCCCTGTGATTAGACTTGCTTTGATGGGTTGGCTTGCCCCATCTTCTTTATATACACAGGGAGATGCCCTATTCCTAACCACTATCAGAAGTTCAGTTTCCCCATCTAAACTGATACAGAGAGTCTGAGGTGGAATAGGGATAGTAATTCTCCTTTTCTACTTTGCAAGGATCAGATCTGGGAATAGCTTTAGCTTCCTTTTCAGGTATATCTAGTAACCCTTAAATTATAATTGGATTATTAGTGTATGTTTTTATATATCATATGTTAGGAATTAGAGAATTTTGATTGTTTATTTCTTTCAATTGGTATCAGAGCCTGTTACTCTACTCCTAACTATGGTTGTCATTTGGTTTTCTATGCTATATTGCTTCCAATTTTGTGATCATTTTGTTCTTTTTTTGGCATATAAAACCAAAATA
>JANHAO010029136.1:0-10439 GCA_026873985.1 Saraca asoca
GTAACAAACAAGAAAGCTTAAATTTTACAAAATCTTAAGAAAAATGCATTTACCTGATCGAGAAGGCTCCACCGTCTCCGATCCGATCTTTCTGCGATTTCTTTTCTTCGATTTTGTTCTTTGAGAGAGAGTGAGAGATGGGGAAAGAAGAGAGATCGAGAGAGCGAGAGATAGGGAAAGAAGAGAGATTGAGAGAGAGATCGAGAAATGGGGAAAAAGGAAAGTGACCTGATCGGGTAGCGTAGCTAGGAAAAAGAGAGAGAAAAAAAAATATCTCAAAATGGCCAGCGTTTGTGGTCAAAACGTTGGTAAAAGTATGGAATTGCCAGCGTTTCCCAAACAAACGCTGGTAAAAGTTTGGAATTACCAGCGTTTCCCAAACAAACGCTAGTAAACTTTAATTTTACTAAGCATTTATATAAATGCTGTCAATTTAACGCTGGGAATTTAAAAAATAAATTTTGTGCCAGCGTTTGCCACAAACGCTGGTAAAACCCAAAAATTTTATAGTGTATTGTCCTAGGATGAAGGGGTCATATTTGTTATATTTGTGGGTGGCACATACTTCTGCAATCCTATATTAGGGATGGATTCGGGTACCTCTATCAGGGTTTTGATTAAACCGTTCACTATTGAATAACACTACCCTTCTTATTGGAAATTCACTGTTCTTTTATTCCAGGACTTGAAGTTTTCTGTAATAATCATTTCTAGGTTGGGAATTGTTGAACCCCTAATGCATACATCAACGTTGGAGGTAGACTTATTTATAATTCATACTTTAGTGTGAAACTTATAACCATTCACAAAATGTATAGGTTATGTTTGGACTCCTCTATTTGGTCCCCAACATATGCATCTAATTACATTAGTTACCATGTTACTTGGATCAAAAACTTATTTAGGAAAAAAGCATATGAGATTAGAAAATTCATGAGAATTTCCAATACACAGGAAAGCATTGGTATATTTAAGTAGCCTTAAACCAACTAGCAAATTCTTTACCAATTTGATCATTCAAATCGATGTTACACATATATGGTGATAATTGACACAAGTTATCAATGAACATATTGCAATTTGACTATAATTACTATTATATCATTTCTATGTAAGATTGATAAAAAGTTTTATTAAGTAGGTAGAGAATTTACTTTAGATAGGGTTGCACATTATCACAATTTAACAAAACCTATGTTTGAGCCACATAGTTCTCTTGATAAAAAAAATATCACAATTTAAACTTTCTTGTAGCACATCTAGGATAGTAAAAAATAGAACAAACATCATGACTTTCATTAATATTACCTCTGTCACCATTCTTGAGAACTCTTGTCCTCTTAGAGCGAATATGCAGTTCAAAATAGTGTAAAAAGAATATGGAAGTCTTATTAGTGGTGTAAGCATCACATATAGAACCCTTTACTTAGGCTTTGTTCTTTAATTTCTTTTTTAATATGTGTAGGAATCTAGATAACAAAGAAGGAAAAACATGAGAAATATTACTAAGTGTTGGATAGTTTGAACATTTTGGGAAATGTGAAAGCACTTTTGATGTAGTTTGTGTTTACATCTCAAAAGGATACATCCAACAACATTGAATGAGACAACCAAGCAAGGCTTCATATGATAAATATATTTGAAGGTGTTCCATTAAATCAAAGAAAGTTGGGAGAAAGATTTGCTTCAATTTGCATATAGTGATATAGATGTTCTACTCCATTTGCAACAAGTGATCCTCTTGTAATGAGTTTGAATGTAAATTTTTAAGAATAGACTAAACTCAATTATTGCATTCCAAATGGTATCTAGTAAAGCTCTAAGGGCAATTGGCATTAACCATTTCATGAATACATGACAATCAAAACTTTTCCTCCCAAACAATTTACCATTTCTCATGTCCATACGTCTTGACAAGTTTGAAGCATAGTTGTCAGAAAGTTCAACCATTTAACCCATTCGTATACTTCTCTTTTTTATTCCATATTAAGTGAGTATTGTGCCTTTGGCTTGATCATCCTTCCATTACTTCCATCTACCAATTCTAGTCCCTACACTTACACAACTCTTTAACATCAATTCTTACTTTTACATTGTCTTTAGTTTTACCCTTAACATCCATAATAGTGTTACATATATTATCAAACTCATTCTTCTCAATGTGTATTATATTCAAATTGTGACAAATTAAATTTGTTTTCCAATAGGGTAGATCTTAAAAGATGTTCCGTTTAGTCTAGTTGTGGTACACATCATAACCCTTAGTTTGTGTTGCTCGACTTTCATCTACAAACTTTGAAGATGACTCTTTCTCATATTTGTTCACCTTTATTCTCAAAGGAGGACGTAATTTTTCCACCCCATTTTTCCTAAAAGCATCTTTATTCCTTCCATATTGGTGGGACATTAGTAACTAACAATGATGGCAATTGAAGAAATAAGTCTTCAACCATATTTCAAGGTGAAATTGCTAAGGAGCTTTCCATAGAAATGGGGTATGATAACTTGCTTATGTTTGCCAATAATACAACATCCCTTATATGTAGGAAAGTCAGTGATTGTCCATAATAATGCAACCCTTAAGTTGAAATTGTGTTTGAAATAAATATTGAATGTTAGCACACCTTCATTCCACAACTACTTAAGCTCTTCCATTAGTAATTGTAGGTAGACTTCAATGTTAGCCTTTGAGTTACAAGGCCTAAGAATGATTAAAGTAAGAAACAAATGCTCTTGTTTAATACACATCCATGATGAGAGATTATAAGGGGTTAGAATTACAAGTCAACGTGAGCACATCTAACTTGATTGACCATAGGGAGTAAAACCATTAACACATAGGCCTCGTTGTAAGTTTCAAGGTTTTGAGGCAATATTGGGATGGTTGCCATCAAAATGTTTCCATGTTTTGGCATCAAAAGGATATGATAAAACTCCTTCACGAGGATTTTCAAAATGCCACCTCATTTAACTTATTGTGGATAATGATGTATACAACCTTTACAAATAAGGAATGAGTAGTAAGTACCACAATTTCTTATGTGACAAATTGAGTAGTTTTGTTAAAGAAGAAATGCTAATAACCTAAAATGGAATGGATCCATTGAGGTTATTTTGTGACATGTCCAAATATTGCAATTTTCAACAATTACCTATACTCGAGGAAATGGTTCCTCCTAATTTATTATTGTGTATATCAAGCTCATTCATCCATGTGAGATTACCTATGAATAATGGAATCCACCTAGACAATTTTTTGTTACTTAAATCCATTACTTGAATCTTTTGCAGATTTTCTAAAGAAGTAGGAATGATGCCTATAAAAAGATTGTTACTCGCACCTAAGAAAAACAAGTTGATCAAATTTCCAATTTTTGTTGGAATGGAACCACTTATTTTATTCCCTAGAAAGATAGCTTCTTGAGTTGGATTGAGAGATTGCCAACTTTTTGAGGTAAAACACCTCCAAAATTATTCAAATCAAAATTAATTCTTACTAGTTTACTGCAATTTGTCAAATAATTTAAGAAATCTAAGTCTTTGCTTGAGCTACTTTCCAAGTTATTTACACATAAAGAAAGCGGCACAAGTTCTTATAAATTTCTGAGGTTGTTTGGAACTTGCACCTGAAAATTATGAAAGCTAAGTCAAGCCCTTGAAGACTAGAAATATTAGTGTAACCGGAATTATTCCTAAAAGCTCATTTCTACCACATAAAGTATAAAGAGATTAGGGAGGGTCAAGTCTACGTGGATTAGTAAAGTGCCATTTAGTTTGTTATCTATCATACATAAGACACCAAGGGAAGAAATATTGTAAAGAGAGGAAGGAATAATACTAGTCAATTTCTTAGCGCTAATAGAGAATGCATATAAAATTGTCAAATGGCCTATGTCAATTGGAATATTTCCCTTCAAACTATTGTAATCTACAGAAAAGTATTTCAGTGATGAAATGTTACTTAAGGAAGGTGATAAGCCTTTAGTCAGATTCCCTAAAGAGCTAAACTTTATTGGGGTGGTCCCTGTGATCTTATTCCCATCAAGGTCAATGGCTTTAAATCCAGAACAATTGGTCAACTTGGTTGGAATGCTTCCATTGAATGTGTTATTGGCAAACACAAGATCTTGAAGACAAAACAAATGTCCAACTTTTCAGGAATTTGTCAAAAAAAGCTATTATTCTCGAGACTTAAGGATCTAAGAAAGGAGAGATTGCCAATGTGAGGTGATATCGGTCCTAGCAACTTATAGCCTTAGAGTTCTAAGGCTATGAATCTCTGATGTCAGCTGCTATACATAACCCCAACCTAGTTGCAGAAATGAATTGAGTCATTCCACTTGCTTATCAATCCATTTGGATCATTAGAAATTGATTCTTTAAATTTGAGCAAAGCGCACCTATCCGATTCATTTGTCAAAGTAGAAGCAATAGGCACTTGCAGAAGCCACAGCAAGTTTGAAGAGTAACAAAAGATCATTTGATGGTATATCATGCAATACACACTTGAATGGGCTTTGGCAAGCTTTATTTTTTGCTTGGAGGAACACAAAGTTATTGAAATATTAGTATTAATTGAGAAACCAATAAAAAGGAAGTAGTGTATTCTAAAATGAATAAATAATTTGATTTTTACACAGAGTCATAGACTTTCATGAGGATTCATTATTATTCTATTTGATATTTTGTCTAATCATAACATTAAAGTAGTCGAAAATAAACAAAGCAATAATTTGTTACTAACTTTTCAATCAGTAAACAACGTAGAATATAATAGTTTTCCTATTCAGCTATATATCTAGGTGTTAGTACCAAAATGACAGCAAGCAAGCATAAATAGAACATAATTTTTCATCAATATATTGTAACACCTATTTTTTTTAAAAATAATTCTTATAAAATTGTACCTTGTAAAAATTTTTGATGTTTAGTAGTACTTAGAATTTATATGTGTGAGATTTGTAACACATATTATGAAAATATTTTAGTAAATAATTAGATTCAAGACTTTGCAATTTTGCAATATTTGTTTCAAGTGTTTAGATTTATTTTTCTATTCTAGTAGAAAAAAAGATAAATTAATTATTTTGTTTAATTGTTTTGGGGAGCAACTTACTATAATTATCAAATAACTTGTTCATAACAAAATAAATAAATAACCACCTTATTCACTTTATGATCAAATTTAGGTGTTAAGTATTTTATTTTTTGTCTACAAAGTTTTATTATAGTAGATTTTCTTTTGAGTTAATGAATGGTATATGTAAAATATTGATTTGAATTCTTTAGTTATTTAGTATATATTATTAATATGCTACTTTAAGTATATTTAAAATGTTACTTTAATTACTTTGGTTACTTTATGATACAATTTATGCTTTGAGTTTATTTAAATGTTATTGCAACTCTATTTAATTACATACTAAAACTTATGAGAGTATATCTAAAATTATACTTTAATTGTTTTATTTATTTAGTGTGTATTAAGTAAACCTCAATTTTAAGAATTTATGACATAAAAGTTATATATGTATATTTTAAGTAAAGCATAAACTTTAAGTGCATTCTAAATTGAGTTTTGTGTGAGCCTAATAATGCCTAGTTCTGTATTATATTTTACAACTAATAATTTTATTTTAGAAATTATTTGAAAATCCTTTTTAACAGAAATGTCTTCTACTTTCTCTGTGGAAACGGAATGGAAAAGAGAGGGAGGGAGATGTCGTGCCCTAATCCTTGCAACGCCAACCAATTTTCTGCTACCTTCCAATGGACCACCGCTACCTGCCTGCACCACGAGCTGGTTGAGGTTGAGCCGCTACTTCAGTCTCTTCCTCAGCAGCCAATGGTCCTGCCCTGTTTTGATCACTGAAGTTGTCATCAACCTTGCTCTCATGGCGGTGATTCCTTCTTTTGTTTCTTGTCTGTACTGAGCTAGGTAAACTAGCTAACGTAATCTTTGTTATTGCCTAGATCGGTTGGACATGAGCAATGGATATCAGAGTTGAAAAGGTTAAGGATGACAACTGAATTTCGTTAGATAAGACTGTCTATAAAAACTCATCATTAGATCCTAACTGTATATTGAAATATTACATTTTTATGATATATGTATATTTATGGAGTATGAAATATTTTATCTACTTTTCGTCGTGATGAGTATATCTAGAGTTGCATGTCATGTTCCTTATTTTATATGTTTGGGAAAACATTAAAGTGTGGAAGCATATTCTTTTCAAATTTCAACTCCTATTTTAGATTTAAAATTTTTTTATTACATCTATTGAAATTAACTTTTTCAATTGTTTGAATTGTATCTTTATATTTGATGAGTTATGGATTTTGAATTTTAATGGTTTTGAGACCAAAACTTTTCATTTGCAAGATGATTCATAAAGGAGTACATATATATGTTTATACTACATTTCATTTGAATATAATCGATTCTTAATGAATTATTTACTTAATAGGTTTCTAAGGAACTCACTTCATTTTTATCTTTTAAAAAATATTTTTTAGAATCTAAAGCTATCCTTACTATCCCTTCTCATCCAGCCGACCCTGAGCATACTCCTTGACTAGGTAGGCCACCTTTGCAAAACACGATGGCATTTTATTAGAGGTATTCTGGCAGTTGACTAGGTTGAATTTTCTTATATGCATATGTGGTTGTTTGCCTAGTAGATTGTATAATTTACAGTTGTCAAATCATTTTTCATATAGAAAAATGTGTAACATCAAGAATTTTATTATGTGATTTAGGCTTCTACGCCGATCACATACCCAGGAATTGGAGCATAACAATATGTTCCTTTTAAATACTTAATGCAAATTAATTAAGACTTTCGGTATCATACAGATTTCTTAGATATTCGCAGAGTATGAGCACAATTGCATTATTTTCCATAATTTGATCTTTAATGTAAACTGACTATCGGAGTCTTGGGTGGCCATTACCCCAAATTCTTTGCAAAACTGTTTAAAACCATTCTCCAAGAGTCTTTGGTGCTGGCGAATGTTGAAATAACATTTTGGGGCATGTTAGAAAATTGTTTAATAATTTTTGTTTCTATATAAAGAGAGAAATCTTGTATGTGTTGTGAAAAGCTTGTAAATTTTATGAAAATTTTATAATTGATTGATTTGAAATTTTTTTTAGTTTTAAATTTTTACAAATTTTATGTGTAATAAGTATGCAAATATATGAAACTTACTAGACAAAAATTGCGATTTTGGCACCGCTTAGTAATAGGCGTGGAACAAGTAGAAAAATGCTTAAAAAGATGGAGGATGCTGATTCGAAAGCACAAGTCCTAAATGCTTTTGTTTTCTAAAAAAAATATATATATATTTAGATGCCCTTTAACTTAAAAAAAAATTATCAGAGAAAAGTAGACTCTACAAGTTAATTCTTAATTTTACATTTATATCAATAGAATGACAAATATCTTATTTACAAAGAAATTCCCATTATTAGAAATTTTATTTGTTCTCTACACACGACATTTTTATTTTTTTGTAAAGTGGACAATGTTGATCATGAATCCATCTTTTTCCGACTTTTTTTTTCCAAATGTTGTTTTTTGGCATTAAGATTTAAGGATTTGGGAATTTGGAATTTTTTTTAAATTACTGTATTAAGGGAACATGACAATGGAAACTATGGATGGAAGTTAATTACCCAGGTTTCCCAAAAAAATTTCACAAAAATTTTTCTCTCATACTCTAGTCGAATAAAAAACACAAATGTCAATACAAAAAGATATTTTAATGGTGAAAACACTCAATATGTTAAGAGATCAAACTCCATATAGAATTGCCCAATTAACTAATAAGCATAAGTAAGCAAAGTAACTAAAGTGCTTTAACGGTATAAATGTCTTTTGTTCAAATTTTTTACATATAACTACATGGGTACCTATTCACACTATTTTAAAATTCGATTCTAGACTCCCTATTTAATTATTTATGCTTAATAAGTGAAACATATTATTAATGCATCGTATATTCACACTTCTAATTTTCTATTTACATTTTTTATTTATTATGATTCGTTTATTAAGTGTAATTATTTCATTTTTTTTCTTGTACAATTAGAAGTAAATCTGCAGAAAGACTTGACAATTCCAAATTTAACTAAATCTACACAAGACTCAGACAATTCCAAATCTAATTTGTTTTTTGTTAATCAATATTGTGACATTGATAATCTGTTTGTTTCTTTCTATTTTCAATGTTGTTATTTTTTCTTTTGATTCATGTAAATACTATAAAAAATGACACTATTTAACGACGGTTAGATTAATTACTTTCAAAATTTTTTATAACAATGATTAAATTAATTATCATTATATTTTAAGAAATTTTTAATAATAACGATGGTTAAAGTGATAACCGCTGTTACGGTAAAAATTTCTTACAACATAGCGGCGGTTGTTATTTTGACCCCCACTATGTTTTAGAAAATTTTTAACATAGCGTTCTGACCTATAAAAGCTATCTTTTTCATTTCACTCTTATAAGGCATAACCCTCACTCTTCTTCTCTGGTTCTTTATATTCTATCTCTAGAACGCGCTCTTCGCTCTATCTCTATAAGTATTTGTCCCGATTTAGTAGCAAAAATGCATGAGATTTTTCACATCCAATGAGGCCAGTGCAGAAACCAAATCGGAGCTAAGTTCTGGGAGGTTGTGTGTGCCGAGTATGGCATTGACCCGACCAGAAGGTACCAAGGGGACAACAATTTGCAACTTGAACGAGTCAATGTGTACTACAATGAAGCCAGCTGTGGGTGATTCGTAACTAGGGCGGTCCTTATGGATTTGGAACCGGGTACCATGGATAGGGTCATTTTTTTATTTACTTTGTAAATGTGTACCTTCTGCTTTGCCCTAGGGTTCTGATTCTAGAACTAAGTTGAGAGAAATAGCATGTATTTGAATCAGTTTGACGGCAATGACGCCTTCTCTGGGAGTGGCTTTATGCCTTCCCAGGCTACTCAGGTTCCTGACTCTTCTCCCCCTTCAAGGTTCGTTTCTATCCTTCGCTCTGTGTTCATCTTGCTTGTTGCTAGGCTTTCTCTTGACTATAATGATCATAGTAGATGAAGCAACTATTTGATACTCTTGGTTCAACAATTTCAGGGTTTTAGAGTTGGTTTAGGGATTTGGTTTGTTGATCATAGTTTTTTAAAATTTGATGTGATTTGAAGTTTAATTTAATTTATTCGGCTGCTTCTATATATTTTCTAGCAATTGTGTTGTTTAGCTTTTTTTTTTGGTCAAGTTCGACGAAGAATCGATCAGAATGACTACATTTAATGTTGAAAGTATTCAATTATGAATCTAAATATGTAGTATGCATTTTCGTTTTGCAGAGCCGCGATGCTCAATCCTTGCTTCCACTGACAGTTAAGCAAATAAATGATGCATTTCAGTCAAGTGGTGATAAATCCAATTTAATAGTTGATGGTGTAGATGTGAATAATGTAAGTTCCTTGAAATTTAACTTTTGAATTCTTTGTTGTTCTCTTGGTCTGACAGTTTGAGTGAAATCATGTACAAGTTACTCTTGTGGGAAGGGTGTGTAACAAAGTTGGAAGGATTACTGATATTACTTTTGTTCTTGATGATGGGATTGGACGGATTGAGTGTAATAAATGGTGAGTTTTATTGAATTCTTCTTAACTTGTAAATATTCTTATTTTCTTCTGATTTCCTCCTCTTCCCTCCAACTGATTGTTTGTGGAGGGTTCAAGGAGCTGTAGACACAAATGAAGTGGACGCTATCTTGTATGCTTCTTATATTGAATCACCTGGATTTCCTTTAGTACTTTTAGTGAATGCTTTCAATTGGTGGCTCATTGGTTATGTATCATTAGACACTGCCCTCATTCTGCTCTTTTCATGTTCATTTATCAGATTGTTCTTAAAACTACAATCTGTTGGATTGAGGATCTGGGACTGGGTGTAAGGAAAAGCAGAGTTTCCAAAAACTCTGCTTCTTTCTTATCTTTGATCTACCTTACATGCTATTTAAGTTAATTTAATTTAATTTAATTTAAGGGATGAAATGTACGTGCGTCTTTATGGACACTTGAAAGGTTTTCAAGGTAAAAGGACCTTCAATGCCTTTTCTATTCGGTGAGATGCAGATTTTATCATTTACTGTTTGATTTTACCAGTTCGATTTCATTATGCTATGTCATAAATATTAGTGTTTCTTATTACTAACATTCAAGCTTTAAAATTTACAAGGGGGTGTTCCTAATCAGCAACATATGACCAATTCTGCACCTATCACTCCCATGAAAGGGTATCAAGCTACCATGACAAATCAAGTAAGATTTCCAAACTTAGGTTGATTGGTTTGATTGCATTCTTATTTGATAACCTCAACAGGTTCCTCATTTTTTCTTTCCAGCTATCTGGTCAATAT
>JANHAO010029137.1:0-10439 GCA_026873985.1 Saraca asoca
TTTATTTAGTATCAAAAATAGTTTGAAAAATAATTTCATCATTTATTTAGTTTTTACAATAAAAAATGTTTTGTGATGCTTACAAGCAAAACTTCCAGCTAACTTACTGAATTTTGTGATGGTTGAAAAACAAGTGTCACAATTATTCATCTATTATATGTATATTGCGATGGTCAAACAACCTCAACTAATATTTGTATTTTTACGACGCTTCTTTTAACCCCTACAAAATGACCGTCTCAATTCAATCCCATTTTTTGTAGTGTACTAAAATTAAATATATATTTAATCTTTGCCTAATGTTAAAAAGATTTGGTTACCTTTTTGAAATAAAACAAATCATAATGATATAGATTTTGGTAATATAACTTCAAAATATATCATTTATCTTAAATTTGTTTTTATACCATTTTACAAATAATTACAATGATATATCTTTTGCAAGAATTATGAACTCAAATTACAAATACTAGTGATATATGTTGCATAATTAAATTAATTTGAATTAATTAGTTGAAATTAAAATATAAAAATTAATTATGATATTAAATGACATAAATAAATTATAATGAGAATATATGAAATAAATGTTATTAAAAGATTAAATCATTTATGCTCTGCTCGGTTGAAAGAAAATTGAGAGGAAAGAAATTTTTTGAAGAAAAGAAAAGTGGAAAATAGAATTGGCTTGTGCTTGGCAGAGGAAAGAAAAAAAGGAAGAAAGGACAATAAATAGAAAATAAGTAGTGGGACCCATGGCATGTATTTTCTGCCCATGGATGCCCAGAAAATGAGCAAAAAACAAGTAGACACCACCAAAAGGGGCAAAGAACACATAGAAGGCAAATCCCTGAGCTAAAAACATAGCAACAGCCACCACTTGCATAAAGTTTCAATTTTTAAATGATAAAGCCCACTAAAATAGCAAATCTTTCAAAAATTTAAGGTAACTGCTATCCATGCTTTGTCATTTTTTAGGTTGAAGAAGATAAAACCGATGATAGTAGAGAGCTTTGTCTGGTAGTGGGCTTGTTCTGGATTTGGTTTTTTATTTTTTTCCTATCATTGCTTGCAATTGCAAAACTTTTCACCTTGGCAGAGATCTGTGTGACTATAAACTGCCAAAAGCTCCAAGATGAAGCTTGTCAGCTAGAATGAATCGAGGCTAGTCAGAGTGAGGCCAGAGCAAGGGAGACCTAACAACAGCTTTGCTCCGACAGATAAGGGGCTCAGTTTAAAGGATTAACTTGAAGAGAAGGTTGCCGAATCGGAAAGACAAGAAGATGAAGTTGGACAATAGAGAAAAGAAGAAGAAAATAGAGGATGGCCCATGTAGCAAAGAAGGTTCAAGAGTTCAGAAGCAAGGGAAATTTCTGAAGAAGAAGAAAAATATCTTAGTCAGCGTCCAATTTAAAAACAAAAATAAAATAAAAAAAATTATAGTTTAACCCCAACGACTTTTCAATACATTCAATATAGTCCATCAAAAAAAAAAAAGAAAATTTATGATACGGCCACAACAAAACTTTATAAAACTTTATTTTGATTCACCAAATTATCAGAATAATTATTTTCTTTCTCTTTTCTTTCCTTTTATTTTCTACACAATTAATCAACAAAATTATAATTTCTTTTCTTCTTATTTTTTCCTCCCATTTTTTTTTATTTTCTTTCATCTATTATTTTGCTTCTTTACCAATCAGGGGGTTAGTAATTTTTCAAATAAACTTGAATTTGATTTATTTTAAAAAGTTGGACCACATTCTTAATTAATGTCTAAACTAATAATTTCTCCTCAACTCATTATTAATACTGAAAGTGATGCAAAAAAGGATGGAGTCAAAGAAAAAGTGCATACATACCCACACAAGGCAGTCATGAAAATTTTGAATATCAAGCTGTATGACAAGGGGGCAGCCTGACTACTACAACATTTAGGGTCAAATTTAACAACGATTAATGATTTAAAACAACAAATAAGGAGTATTTATCTGCTTGAAACAAAAAAAATTTAAATAATTTTAAAAATATATGTACATTCATATAATAAGGTTCAAGTTAATGTCTTTTTGTTATTTTAATAGGTCCAAATTTATAGTGCAAGAATAAACAATGCACAGTAAAATACTTTTTGTTATTTTGATATTATTCTTTCTAATTTATCATTCTTTTCACTTTATTCTGCAGATTTCACCCGAGATTATAGTTCTCATCTTTCCAGGTATTTATTTAATCAACTCTTCAAACACAAAGATATTTTTATTATATTTCTGCATGTTCAAACAAATTATGAGTTCTATGTGTTGATTTATATTTTTAATGATTTATATTTTTAATGGTGTTTGTTGTTTTCTGCAAGTGTATATATAGGCTCTGTGAAACCTTTAACTTATAATTGGCAAACCTTCATACTTGTCCACATTATCATACCTGCCACAAACTCCATCCATAAAAATACAAACAACCTGAACTACAACAACACAAGTGCAAATAAAGAAATCAATTGGTGTTATTTATTTATTTTAAGATTTGAAACACCAAAAGATGAAGTGTGTGATACAGTAAATGAGCACAAAACACACTGAGCCAGAAAACAACCTAGTCCTACAATCAAAGAAATCAATTGTTTCTTTTTTCTTTTTTCTTTTTTTCTTTTTGAGATTAGGAACTCCGGAAATATAATATAGTATATAACAATTTGTAATGCCTTCCTTGTATTTTACGTAAAGAGTTATGGATAATTCATGGATTAGTCTATATACAAGAAAGCATTGAACATATTTCTTGATTTTATATTTGAGAAACAATTTGTTGAAGGGAAAAATAGTATATTCTTATCGTAGTTGTAAATTTAGAAAATGCTTAACTAGAGTCGATGCTAATGATCATTTGATCCAAAAATAATTTCCAACTAATTAGGTTAAGTGGGTATGATATGAGGAATGCAACATGTGGTAACCACATGTGATTGAAGCTTTCCACCATTAAGAAATTTCCCAAAATTGTAATGCATACTCTAATAGACCACATGCAATAATGCCCAAAATTGCAAAATTATATTGTTTAATAATATTATGAATTTATATGTATAAGATTTATAAAAATGAATCTTAAAGATATTTATAATTAAATGATTTTTTTAAAAACTTAAAATTTATAATAAATAAATTATTTATTCTGTTTAAATTTTTAATACTTCATTTATTCCACAACTTAATAATTACTTAGTTTACTTTATGATAAAAATCTAAAGTTTAAATTTTATTAAATGGTGTTGAATGTTTTATTAGACTCTAAATTTTATAATAGAATATCCAAAACTCTACTTTTATTTTGTATTATTAATCTAAATCTTAGATTTAATATTGGTGTATATAAAATACTACTTTAATTATTTGGTTACTTCATTTATATTATTATTATATTAATTCTAATGACATAAAATCTAAAAATTTGTATTTAAATATTATACTTGATTTACGTAAACTTAATACACTTTTCAAACTTAAGTTTTAAAATTTAAAATATACTTTTTACACTCAAAAATTTTACAACCATATATATATATATATATATATTATTTTTTTTCCCTCTTTCCTCCACTTTCCCTCTCCCTCCGGTGTGGCCTCTCCCCAGATTTTGAGTTCTTTGTCCACCTCCCTCTCTTCGTCCCTCTCTGTCAAACCTCCTTCTTCTTCTCCATCACTAGGTTTCTGACTCTCGTCACCCTTCTTTTCTTGTCTGATTCCTTCCTTTTCCCACAACCACCCCCATTTTGCTGATCCTCTGTGTGGGCTTACCGCCCAACGGCCATGAACATTGTGCTCGCAAATCCTGTGAGGAAAAACATATAGAGCCTGAGTAATGCAAAAATAGTGATGAAATAGATAAAAGAAGGAAATAGATTTGAGGCATATATTACATTTTTCTAAAGGCTTTTATGCTTTCAAGATACAACAAAATTCAAAACTTCTAATATGAAGTAGTAAAAATAATTTAATAAAAAATCCTATTTATAATTGTTGAATAAATGTAACCTATCACTAGATAATTGTTATAAACAATTATGTCTTTTCAAAATTTTAAATTCTGAAATAATAAAAAGAAATTATATGTTCACCAATTTAAACTTGAGAGACAATTTTTGACTTTTAATATATATAAAATTATTAGTGAAAGTTCATAAGAAAACTCATTTAGGATTTTCATTTATATACATTTTAAATTGGTTTTTATAGACAATGTTGGACTTGAAAAATCATCAATATTTATAAACTAT
Source organism: Saraca asoca (assembly GCA_026873985.1). Taxonomy (NCBI): domain Eukaryota; kingdom Viridiplantae; phylum Streptophyta; class Magnoliopsida; order Fabales; family Fabaceae; genus Saraca; species Saraca asoca. The sequence goes on from JANHAO010029137.1 coordinate 4,280, forward strand.
TGACAATCCCCCCACTAGTAATAATAGTGTTTATACCTAACTTTTTTACACATACAAATATTATGCATATAAGGTATCTCATGATTTGAACCTTCAATTACTATATATATCTTTGAATTCTAACAAAATTGATGGTGTTCATAGATTGAACCCCAACTCCTAATATTAGAATTGAAGACATGACATACATAATACCTATTTAATTTCAGTCAGAGGTTTATAATTGGTTTAACACTATTATGGCCTTGTGGTTATCCTATTCTTTATAAACATTTACAAGAGAGACCTTAATTTTCTTGTTGAAGCAGTACCACTTCTATGTTTATAAATATGGAATTTCATGTATGTTCCCATTGCTTTGGACATTTAATCAATAAATCAATCAAGAATCTTAAACTCACACAATTATTGTCTATGCAATGGACAACACTAGTTAATTTTAAACATGTAAAATGGGTAATGAAAACTCAAGGGGATCACTCAAGGGCCTTTGACACATCCTAGATGGATCTATCTCAAGGGCTAATGCTAAGAAGGTTAGGTAGGTTCTTTGATAACCAAAATATTTCCTCATTTACTTCCTCTCATCACTGCAACATTTTTAGCTTTTGGCAAAGTCCAAAAACTATTGCCTAAAGAATAGGCAATGGTTTTCGACTGTGTTCTAATCGAGCGTTACCTATTCTTTTAGGCAATGATTTTTTTAGAGTTTTTGGCAACAAATTAAAAAAACATTGCCTATTCCTGAGATATAGGCAATGGTTTTTCTTTTTTCATTTGGCAACACTTTCACACCATTGCCAATAATAGGCAATGGTTAAAAAGTGTTGCCAATTTTATTGAAGGCAACATGCAAAAACCATTGCTTATAAATAAGCAACACTTACCAACCATTGTCAGATATAATAGGCAATAGTTTTTTTGTACATAGGCAATGGTTTTTTCATTAATAAACAATACCTTGCTACATAATAGGCAATGGTTTTCTCATACATAGGCAACACTTATCAACTTGACCATGAATCGATTCCAGAATTGATTCATGTGAAAGGCAACAGTTTTTTTGTACATAGGCAATGATTTTTTCATCAATAAACAAGACCTTAGTACATAGGAGGTGTAATGGGAAAAAATTGGTCTCACGAAGTGGGACAACGGAAGCCTAGTCCAAGAGAAGGAAAACTGAGCTCACTGAGGATGAGGATGCTAAGTCCCAACTCGTGCACTTAATGACCAAACTTGTGCAGGCACGCTACTATTTGAATATGCTTGATTCCACTAAGAAAAGGTAGTGGTGACCTTGAGCCTAGAATCTTAGCTCGAGGAGAGAGGGACTACCTAAATAAGAGCTCGATAGAATGAAGCCCAGACAGACTAACGTCAGGTCTCCTATCTAGCAAACAAGCGGGGTCCACCTGTAGAAGCCAAATTGTAGGAGATTATACTATCTTGTACATTTAATATATGTAATGAATTTGTAACATGTAAAATTACATTCGTAACCTCCAAGTCTCTATAAATAGGAGGAAAAGGATCCTTGTAGAGGAGGCTGAAGTTAGTTGAACCGAAACTTTGTAAAATTTCCTCCAGATTAATACAAAGTTACCGTGGGCATAGGGATCGATGTCGCACTGTTTTAGCTGAACCACATTAAAAACATTGCATTCCATTATAGCTCTTCCTCCCCACCATCCTCATTCTTCTTTGTTTCTTACTCTCATTAACCAAAAAATAGTTTGAGGTTCAAGAACTCATCTCAGTTGGTCAAGAATTTGGCAAAACTAGATTCCATGATCAACATTTTGGCGCTAGAGGAAGGGCCCATCTGTTTCCTAGTTGTTCATCCCTGTGACAACAATGGTGAGAGGAAAAGCCACCAAAGCCTCAAATGCTCTCGCTCATCCTCCAGAAGGTCATGTGTCTACAATAGGCTCCTTCACTACCCTTGTTGTAGGCATCATTGTTGGCTTGCCCCTGACCAGCTCTTTTCGACTCACCACAGTCAACAATGGGAATGATGAAGCACAAACCTAGCATCAACACTAAGAGAAATAGAAAATATGATGGGAGAGTTGATTGAAGCAGCCACTATATTAGCGCAAGTGCAGGCTTAGGGTGTGTAAAGATAGGCCAAAATTGTTATACCCAGGAACGTTCGCTTGCAACAATAGGTCAGATGTTTGAGCAAAGCCAACCCAGAGCATTCCTCAGGTCACTAATTTTACGACCAGGAGAATCGAAGAAGTCAGCAATCTTCTAGCCAATGATTTGAGGCGCGAGACCCATTGGTAGAAGAACTGCTCCAAAAAATGAAATAAATTAAAGAACAATTCCAAGTTCCAGGCGATAGAGCTCGTTGTGAGGAAAGGTCATTGCTTACTGAGGAGATCAAAACTCTACCTCTCTCTCAAGGTCAAAATCCCCATGATTCTATTGTATGATGGGGACACTGACCCTTTTAAGCATCTGGACACATTTAACATATAGATGAATCTCCAGACAATTGATCCCTTGGTGAAGTGTCATGTCTTCCCAGCTACATTAGGGGGCTTGCCTCAGACATGATTTAGGAATCTTCTTGCTCGCAGCACTGGCAGCTGGGAGGAATGTCAAAAGAAGTTCCTTAACTAGTACCGAGTATCAAAGAGGTAGCTCACTCTGCCTTGTCACCTTACCACAATCTTCCAGTGGAAAGATGAGTCACTAAAGGACTACATTGCCCGATTTAAGCCCGAGATCAATAATGTTGATAACCTTTCAGATGAATGCATTCTGACAGCCATCTCCGTGGGACTACACAAAGATGAGGAATTGTATAAGGACATTTACTAGTCCCCTATGAATGATGTAAGTGACTTCTATGAATGAGCCACTAAGCAAATTAGGTGGGAGGAAACCTTCAGCATGAAGAAACCTGAGGCAAGCAGTTTCGATCAGAATAAGAAGAGACGCAGTCATAGACATGCACAGTGCAAATCTAATTTTTAGCTCACTAAGAGGAGCAATGACAAGCAACCTCAGCATTCAAGTTACCACGAGCACTACAGCATCCTATCAGACACTCTAGATAGGATATTTGTGATAGAAAGGAGTCACAAGGATTTTAGAACTCCCGCTCCCTTAAGAACTCCTTATGCGAACAGAAATACGAATAAATTTTGTGCCTATCATAACGAAGCAGGGCAAAACACCTCGATTGTCGAGCCCTTGGGAATGCAATTAAAGACCTAACTAGGAGGGTTCGCCTAAAAGATTATGTGTTACAGCCTACAGGGTAGCAGTCTTCTCAGCACTCTTAGTGAGATTTCGAACCAATGGAAGTAGCTGTAGTAAGAACTGTATATTGATATTGTAATAAGGCAAATAAGAGCTACCCCAATTCTTGTATATGATAACTTTGATCAGTCTCAGTGAAGTAGAAATTCATAATTAAACTCTCGAGGAAGCTAGCTCTTCCATTTCATTCTGTGACTATATCCTTTGAGTTTCAAGTTAAATTGGCATTTCACTAGTGCGACCTACTTTATGGTTCCGCATTAACAAAACTAACTTAACATCACTGCATTAAAATGACCTACTTTTTGGCACCATTCTAATGCGATCTAGCATGCATATGACCAACTTTCTTAGGCACCATATGCACACTATGTCAATATGCACATAACTAACTTTCTCAAGCACCATGTGCATATGATATCACTATGCATGTGACTAACTATCTTAGGCACCGCATGCATGTGGCTACTCGCATATATGACTAACTTCCTTAGGCACCATATACACGGAGTCACACCTTGCACATGACCAACTTTCTTAGGCACCACATGCAGGTGATCTTATGTATATGGGCAACTTTCTTAGCCACCATATGCACATTGCATACGAGCAACTTTATTAACCACCATATGCATCCAACTTTCAGCTCGTGCATATGAGTAACTTTCTTAGCCATCATATGCACATTGCATACGAGCAACTTTCTTAGCCACCGTATGCATCCAACTTTTAGCTCATGCATATGAGCAACTTTCTTAGCCACCATATGCATCCAACTTTTAGCTGATGCATATGAGCAACTTTCTTAGCCACCATATGTATGTAGCGACCTCATCATGCAAATGACCAACTTTCTTAGGCATCATTTGCATGTGACCATTTACTCGTAGCTCTCATGTAACCAATTACTCACAGATCTCATGCCACCAATTACTTGTAGCTCTCATAGGACTGATTACTCACAGCTCTCATGTGACCAAATGCTCGTAGCTCGCATGCAATCTACATATTAATTGTCACTGAAAAGCTCCTCGCTACCCAGATTCATTGCTAATTAAGAAGCATGATCGATTGGTCGTACAGATCCTTCATTTTATTATGATTTCATGTTATTATCTATGATACATTGATACTCAGTCACAACAAGCAGAAAGCATAAAGAAAAGTTCATTCATTAAAAAGCCTCAATGAGGAATGTTTACATGAAGAGAATCAAAGTACAAGTCAAACTAGCCTATACTATAGAAGAAAGATTGGCACTCCGAAGAAGAGCCCTAATCAGTAGAAAGGTCGATGAACACATCTAATTTCAACTTTTTTCTTTGCCACCCTTCTTAGTTCAAAACTCCTTTCTAGCTCTCTACCCAGTGCCAAAGATTCAAAAAAAGTAGGCTACGGTAGCAGGAAAGGTTTAAACTCCACAGCAAAACTATAGGGAAATAATCCAAGATCCATACAAGTTCTTTCCTCAATCTTAGAGAAGGAAAGTTACCCGGAAAGGCTTCCTTTGTAGTAAACTATACACATCTATTCGGAAGAATCGATCACTGAAAGCATGAGAAACTTGTTTGAGGTACCCATTGGTCTACTCAATGAAAGTGAGGAATTTCCTCCCCTACATTTGAATAGAGCCAGTTTGGTCTCATCAAAGGGTCTAAATGAACTCCCCAGCCATTTTCATTTATTGCCCCAGAAAAGAACGAGGTTGTCTCACCAATGGTCATGAGACACGTACCATAGGGAGTATGGCCTGGAACAAATGAAATGACAGACTTGATGAAAACTTTGACTGTACTACGAAAATAGCAACTCCCAATCCACAAAGTGAACTGAGAGTTGGAGGGCTTATGTTATTGGTAAAAATCGATCTTGCAAAGTGGGATGGTGAAAGCCTAGTCCAAGAGAAGGAAAACCTAACTTGTTGAGGATGAAGACACTAATTCCTAGCTCGTGCACTTGATGACCAAACTTGCATGGGCACGTTACACTTCAAACATGCCCGATTTTGCTAAGAAAAGGCCAGCAGTGACCTCGAGCCCAAAATGTTAGCTCGAGGAGAGAATGACTACCTAAATAACAGCTTGGAAAAATGAAGCCCCAGGCAGACTAACGTCAGGTCTCCTATCTAGCAAACAAGCAGGATCCATTCGTAGAAAGTAACCTGCAGAAGTCAAATTGCAGGAGATTATGCTGTTATGTACATTTAATGTTTGTAATGATTTTGTAACATGTAATTACATTTGTAACTTTTGAGCCTCTATAAATAGGAGGAAGAGGATCCTTGTAGAGGAGGCTGAAGTTAGCTGAGCCGAAACTCTATAAAATTTTTTCCAGATTAATACAAAGTTACCATGGATGTGGGGACCGATGCTGCTCAATTTTAGCTAAACCATGTTAAAAACACTGCATTCTATTATAGCTCTTCCTCCCCACCATCCTCATTCTTCTTCATTTCTTACTCTCATTAACCAAAAAATAGTTTAGGGTTCAAGAACTCATCTCAGTTGATCAAGAATTTGGCAAAACTAGATTCCATCGTCAACAGGAGGCATTGGTTTCTTTATAGATAGGCAACACATATCAACCATTGTCATATGTAATAGGCAACAATTTTTCTATAAACAAATAACACCTTCATATAGAATAGGCAACAATTTGATTCACTGCATGAATCGATTCAAGAATTGATTCGTGAACAATTGTGTCAACAAAATTTTTAACTGAATATTTATAAATTTTTATGAATCGATTATGTAATCAATTCATCATGAATCAATTAGGCAATCAATTATTAGTCTAAAGTTATTATTTTAACATCCATATATAGTCAATACATCACATCCATTCCATAAAAAAAATTCCAATTACTCCAATGGTCAATACA
>JANHAO010029138.1:0-10438 GCA_026873985.1 Saraca asoca
AAAATAAATTATTTTTCAACTTCAAAATAAATTGTCTTTCAACATCAAAATAAATTTAGGGCTAACAATCTCTCTAAGGTTAACATAAATCAACTACAAGATTGTTCAAGTAGTGTAGAAAAAATTTAATTTCAACTGTTAAAAGAAGAGTGATTATAAAAAATACTTACAATTAAAATGATATCTGAATTAAAGCAATTACAAGCAAACTAATGATTATGAAACAATTCATTTTACATTAGCCTTGGACTAATGTGAAGCTTATATGCCTTAGCCATGCTATGAAAAATCAATACAACTATAGAATACCTATTACCTTTTGTTGATTTGATATAAACTTCCAATCATGCCCCTTGGCATCTCCAATGTCTTCAATGAGCTTGGTTATAAACTACCTTCAAGTGTCTTTTATCTCTTGATTTGCAATCCCAAATGTGATGAAAAAGTAGCCATTATTCCTATCTTGTGCTACTGCTAAAATAAATGGCCTCTATAGTGCCCTTTAAGGTAGCAGCCATTTAGACCAATTAATGGTCTACACCCTTCTAGAAAACTCCTCTTGCATAGCTCTAGGCTTATGTGCATTTAGTCAAACCTAGGAAAAATTTCAGGTGGGAACTTATTTAAAAGGATTTGCATTGTAAACTTAGGATTAGACTTTATCAGTTCATGACCATAGTCCCTAGTCCATGCATATTGCTCTCTTTTTGAACTTTCAACCTTTTTCCTTGCTTGCTTCAAAGCCTTAAGACTTGATGATTAGGCACTAGAACCTTTTATGTCTCGAAAAAATTGTGTGCTTCTGGTCTTATCATGCTTGGTTAAGATCTAAGCTTAGGCACTAGTTTATCCACTATTCACTTTCTATTTCCTTGCTTGTCATACATCTACCCAGGATATATATGTTCATTATGGTAAGTTTTAATTAGGTAGTCGTGTGACTAATTGCTTCAAGAATAAAACATCTCCACCCACACTCGGTAGCTTTGCACTTTGCAAGACATCTCACTTTATCAATTTTTTAGGAACCCAGTTAGTTTTCTAGGATGAATTTTGAAGTCTTTACATGCTTGCTTAAACAATGATAAGTTAGCAAACTCCATCTCTAATCCCAAAAAAACATGCCTAAATTCTACTTTTTGGTTGAACTGAGGATACTTTGTGGTATCATCTTTCTTTCCATCTTTGGATCTATCTAACCTGAGAAGTTCTTCAAATATATATTGATCTATGCCTTTAAAAATGTTTTGTGGCTCTTTCTTTTGGAGTGTATCTTTCTCATCATTTGTACTTTGCTTCTATGGTTAATCCTTCCTCTTCCTCTAATTTGTAAGTTTCTCTTTCCTCTTGCCTTGGTCACCTTATGCAACTAAGTACGGCTTGCTAATTCTTGTAGGTGGAGGTGGTTTTGTAGGAACCTCTACCTTTGATTTAGTCAAGACATTAAACAAAGCATTATCATTTGCAGTATCATCTTCAAACCCCCATTTATAAGCTAAATTAGATGCACTATCATAGTTTTCACCAATCACCCAACTAATCCTTTGTGATACTTTCTTCAATATAACCAATGTGCTTTGAGTGCCAGTCTTTTAAACAACAACCCTTTTCTTAGTATCAAGCCTAACCCCAATGTTTGGTTCTACCATTGCATCGTGACCCTACTCATTAGACCCAATTTTATTGTTTTCCCTTGTTCTTTTCTCATAACCCTTGCCACTTCCACTTTGTTCTTCCACACCAATATCCACGCCTTCTTTAAAGTCAGACCCAACCTCATTGTCTCTTATTGCCCCTGCCTGATAACCCACATCAATACCCTGGCCTTTAGCAATAATTTGTTGCCCCATATTGACATCTTCCTCACCTACCAATCCCATTCACAATACTAACTAAATTTAGAAGTTCAAAAAATAGATTAGTCTCATCCAAATTGTATGAAGCATTAATGACACACCTAATATCATTATTATTTTCTATGGTCTTTAGCCTATTTTCTACTTTAATACTAAGTTACAACTAATAACAAGCTTTATATCCACTATACCCATGCTCTTTTATGAGAGAATCTAATATATGAATAGATATATAATCTACAACAAACATATCCTAGGCATCAACTTCCTCACCAATATACCTAACTCTAAGCTTATGTTCAAAATAACCCAAATGATGGAACACAATAGCAACATAGTGGGCCATGCTTCTGTATAAGAAAAAAAACATAACAAAAAGCTCACAACAAAACTTTGACATTGAACCAAACAAAAACCTAGCCAAATTCGTGCACTAGAGGGGACCACATTATACCATTTTAAAACCAAGTTTAGAATCCCTTAAACTAATTATTGAAAAACCTAAAAACAAACTAAAACAATTAAACAAACTCAAGCAATAAAAACTTTGCAACTGTTTAACATTATATAAAATAAAATAAAATAAAAGGATCAAATTTGAGAAAAAAGCTAGATTTCCTAAAAGAATCTTTCAAAAACCATGCATATATAAAATAAGAATATTTTCTAACATGTAGCAGAGCCTTTAATGGCTTAGATTGCTTATGTGCTCTACTCCACAGAGTTTGATTTCTTTCCAAAACTTTGTTAGAAAACGATGTTATTTTGTTATAAAATAATGCCACTCCATCACATTAAAAAGTCTAACATCCAGTTTAGTAATTAACATGCTAGTTGAGCATTTATCGTGCCACTTGGACACATTCTGTTAGAGGAGGTAGAGGAGACTAGATAGAGGAACTACTTTATTATGATAGATTATATTACAAAGACTATTAATGGCACTCAATAAATTTGAAAGACTCTTTTGCCTACAAGCACAAAACTCAGGGGCTAATTTGATAATTTGCTCTAAAATTAAATGGTTTTCAGATAGTTTTTGAGTTAATATAATGTTTGAATTGGTTAAAATAAGTATCTTGTAAAATATTTGTATACTAATTTATTGACAATGTTTACAGCTTTATTTATTTATTCAAGGATAGTTACGAAATGTTACTTCTTTTAATAGTAAGTCCATAGGATTTTCAAACAGATAAATTAAATTCAATGCTTAAACTCAAGTAGTTTCCAAACATTATAAAATCAATATTTAATATATTCAATGCTGAAAATTTAATGTTAAATTTAAACGTTAAATTTTCAATGTGCAAACACAACCTTAAACTAATTTTTTTGACACAAACAAGCAATTGTGTATAATTTTTTTGTGGGAATAATTTTATAAATACTTGAAATAAATTATTCTAATATAAGTATGAATCTAAAATATAATTTAGTTAATACAATATGAAATGGTTAAAATACCTTTTTTTAGTTCTTTTACTTCAATACTTGTGCTTTTACCTGTTAACTTTTACTTGAATAAATTTTATCTCACTTCTCATTTACAATTTTCATATAATTTTCAATCTAATGTCATCCAAATTCTTAGAAAACTTATTGACATGACACGTCATCATCATAAAAATGGCTTCTTTGAATCAAATCAAGATGATTTCAACAAGAGATTTTTGTGAATTAATATTCTTCTACAAACTCTAATATTTGCAACACTAGAAAATGGATGAGGATGACTTTTGTCCACTATTTAAGGGTCTTCAAATGCAAGTAAAAAATGGTTTTACACATAAGACGCAAAGATGGGGCTAGGTAAGCAAGTTTTGTCAAGAATTAGATTAAGTTAAGAATTGAGATTGTGTGAAAATTATAAGGTAGGAAATTAAATTGATTCAAACGAAATTTAATAAACTATATTGAAACAAGTGTGATTTATAACAAATATACAATTTAATCTATTTCCACTGTATTAATTAAAGTTGCAACACAAAATATTTGAAAAAAGAAGTATAGTTTATAATAAAGACATTGCAAAAAGTATAAAAAATTTTCATCAAATTTACCAAATCCCATATGCATAATTTTTTTGCAAATGTGAAAAAGAAATTCCTAAAAATCATGTTTAGAATTTTTTTTGAACAAAACTCTCTCTCTCTCTCTCTCTTAATAGATGATAGATCATGATTTCATGGTTTTTTCTTGGGCCATTGTAGTTCATACAAACTTTCACAATTCGTAGAAAGCACAAGACAACAGCGAGGCCTTTTGGACCTTGGAGCCCGTGACATTCAGCTGCAGCCCAACGGCTCCTGAATGATGAAAGATACATACAACACAAAAAGATACTGGCTACATTTCCTGCTACCATGGTAACGGTATCAGAGTTCAGTTGGAGCCTCCATAAGATAGATCGGGATCAGACTCTCGCTGTACCTATTATCAGGGCTTGGTAATCGAAATTCTGATTCTCAAATTCTGTCTTTGAATTTCACAGTGAATTTTTGGTGACAAAAAGCTTGGAAGTGAACAAAAATGGAGGGTACAGATCAAGGAGTGGAGAGAGTAGTGGACTCGAAGGACTTACAGCAGCAAAGCAAAGCTTTTGACAAGCTTACTGACCGCGTTGAAGATCGCCAACTTGACTCTACTCGCGTCCAAGAGGTTATTCTCTTTCCTCTTTCGATTTCAATTTTGATATCCGCCTCCTTCATATTCGATTTATTGTTCTGTGCTCTGGTAGTTTTCTTCGAGTTTCTTGGAAACCAAACAGTGTGTCAGTGAAAATTATTAGTTAACCAATATCACGATGTAATTGAGACAGGGTGTTATGAATTTAGCTTACACAGGGTATATAAGTAGTATGTTGATTTAGCTTAAAATAAGTTTGTGCTATGTCTTTTTTCTTTTTTTTTCCTCTCTGATGGTTACGTGCGCATTTGGCAGGCAATGGCATCAATTGCTGCATCGGCAGAGGCAGACTGGAATGCCATGCGATTGAGGTAAAACAAAAACAAAAAAAATTGAGCTTGTTCTTGTGCAGCAGAGGTTTATTGTTAGAAATTTCTAATTTGCAGTCCGAGTTTTTAACTTTGTATCTAGTAGAAATAATTGACTTTGTATGACATGGAACCTCTGTAGCATTGGCTTGTGTGTTGTGTAAATGCATGTGCTGGCTTCTTGAGCATCTTAAAGTTCTGAAAATCCAATATTCTGGCTTCTGGGGCATTTGTTTCCTCATTGTTTGCTAGAAGGGTCCAATGTGTCGTAAGAGTTTCATATTCTTCATGAGACCTTCTAACCTTTGCTGCTATTTTATTAAATTTCCCCTTTCAGAACCCCGTAATATATTCATCCTGGCCAACAACACTGTTTTATCTAATTTTCATATTCTAGCTTCCCATTTCATAGCAGCTGTGAGGCAGGGAGAATAATTGATGAATTAAACTCTAATATTTTCTTAGTTAATTGACATACAATGCATCTTACAGGGAATATTCACCTTTCTAAGGTTTGTCTATGTTCAAAGTGTTCATCTTCATAACCCAATTATAGGTTTTCTTTATCAGAAAGGGGTTAAGATTTAAAATTAATTCATCATTCGCGAGATTGTTAAGCCTAATATCTTAAATGTTTACTTCTAGATTGTGATAGATGACTTTTTTACCAATGGCATATAATTAGAAAATTATAGGTTCCTGGTGGGAAAGTATAAGGTCAGCTTAAATAAAAGCTTTCAAGTTTCAGCTGAACCAATTAGTGATTGGTTAGAAGCTTGCTTAAGTTAATACGGATTTAATGTGGTATAAGCTTGTGTATCAAATGACCTTACACCAAAGTTCTCAATCAGAGGAGTTTTTATCTTACCTCTCCCTCTTTTACTCTGTCTTTTGTGATAAGTGATGATGGATATCCAGACTTTGCAGGTCTTCAAGTTCAGTATTTACCCCTCTACCCCGTCTGGATGTACCCTGTTTACTCTGCTCCTTTATTAGTGTATTGAAATGGAAGTTGTAATCGTAGCATTACATATTATGTTAATTTAATGGCTAAATTAGTTTCGTGGTCATTGTTCAAACAGAAACGACCTGAGTTTGACTAAGCAAATAAAAAACTATAGCTATATGACAATTCTATACCCTTTTCATCTGCAGTAGTAACTTTTTATTTTTGTATCTTGGATCTCAAAATATTGACATGCATTGCGTATTACAGGGAGAAAGAATTGGCTGCCGTTAAGATAAATGCAGCTGATGTTGAAATAATTGCTAATGAACTAGAGGTCACTTCTTTAACTGATGGTTCAGCAATCTAAGTTCGTTTTATCCTTCATATTATTTGATCTATTTTCCTTTGATGTTTACAATAGTTGGACAAAAAGGTGGCTGAAAGAACCTTACGTGAGCATAAAGGTGATGCTGTTGCTGCCATTCGTCACTTGCTTTGCTAGAGTTTTGGGAATGGACAAAAGTCAATCTTTCAGAATCTTTCTATACAGTCACTGCTATATTTTGATTTCTATTGAAGTTTGAATCTTCAAATGTATGTAATCTATGTTCTAATTCATTCAGAAATCTGAAACATCTTTCCATGTATCGAACACGCATGTTTCACTGTCTAATGATGTAGACCAAGTTCTCAGTGCTAGTTTTGCGTTTTTAAGTCCCGTCATTAGTTTGCTACTCTATGAATCCCTGGGGGTACTGATTCCTCTTCAGCAGGTGTACTTCCACTTTCCTAGTGATTGAACCTCAAACATCACTCCTCAAATTACGGCCTTCAAATTGGAGTTATGTTAATGACTAATGATTACTTTCATCATTCCGTTCACTTTGAAACCGTTTATTGTCTCTGCAAGAATGGTGACTAGCACTATTCTTATTTTGTCATGTGGTAAAAGTTGACATATTTAAATTTGAAAGCCAGATTTGCCCCCCCCCCCCCCCCTTCCAGAGGAAAGTGTGGCTCTTGATAGACTATTATTTGATTAGCTGAAGATAAAAATCTCTAATGCCAAGCTTGCACCATTTTGCTTCAAGTGGGTAATGATAGAGATCCAACAATAACAAAAAATAAGTTAAAAAATAGATCAACTTTCTGATTCCAATCTTTGTACTAAAATGAAATCTGTAGTTTTTGTTTCTCTTACTCCTGTACTACTTTTCACTAGTGGTACTCATTTTCCATATAAAATCCTAATAGACAAAGTCCAAACTTACAGCACCACTAATAAATTGAATAGCTTCTTTTATATGATGCCACTAGAGAAACATAATACTAACCCAATCACCATCAAAAGTTAGGTAATCCTTTGCTCCACTATCTTTGTTTTTTTCTTCCATTCTTTTGTCCTCATTAGTGGTGATAAACTAGAAATCTGACCAATAATTTTGCATGGAAGCCCAGCTGTTTGCACCAATTCGTCAGCTCACAGGGAATTGGCAAAATTGTTTGAAAAGAATGCCTTACGTATCAACCGCCGGTGAAATGAAAGAAAACAAGATCAGAAATTCGTATCTATGACTCCTTTTGGATGCTTTCACCACCAGCAGATCGGGCTGCCTGGAACTGAAGGGCATACCGCCTCTGCAGTTCTCTAAGTCTTTCCAAAAGTTCCTGAAATGTTGGCCGGGAAGCTGGATCACTGGTAGAAATGGGAAAATTTGTAGGTGAGCATAAGATATTGGAAAGTTGCATTGGACTCGTTCAATGATAATTGAGCATGACTAATAAACAATGACATAAACAATTTACAGAAAAAAGAGTAAAACTAACGATGTTTGATGTGAGAGTTGGCTCAGTAATACACTGACAGAAATAAAGGAAACAATTTTCCTTTGCATGTTTGGATACATTATAAGAGTACTTTTCACATATTCCAAGAAGAAGCTACTCTCACAAGCTGCTTCTTGAAAGGTGTGAAACTTGCTTTTTTCTTCTATCCAAACACGTCTAACTTTGAAGTTAGCTAAATTACATAAATAAATAGGTTCAAGGGCAATTATTTCAACTAGAGATCAAACATAGTAAATTAACATGAAAGAACTGCCAAATACTAGGACATAAGACAGATTTAAAATTGATCTAAATTCTTTTCCAATGGTTATGAAACTCATGCTTGGATATCAAGCAGCGTTCTGAAATTTGAATATAGAAGTGTAGAAGAGTGAGGAGAGCACAAACCTGTGCCAGCAGCTCTCAATTATGGAAGCCCACACTGGATCAATATCCTTTGGAATTTCTAGCCGCTGGTTCATGAAACCGACAGCTCCAATCACCTGCTTGTATCCCAAAGAAACCCTTGTTCAGTTCGCATCCACCATGATAAACAAGTAATGAAATGATGGAACGAATTAAAAAAAAAAAAAAGGGAAAGAAAGAAAAAGAAAAAGATTGCTGGTCACAATGGTGCATAAGTTACAACATATTTTAAAGCATATTGCAATCTAATCACAACTGGAAAAGCAGTGGAGCACTTCGAAAACCCAATTTGCCTTCTGTATGGTTTAGTATTAATCATCAATGACTGAAATAACACATCTCACAGTAACAATGAATTTTTCACCAATGGAAAACAAATTATTTACACATGAAAACAATACCTGCATTGGGTTGAGAGCATCCCAAGGGATCTTTTCAGTTGCAAGCTCCCACAATATCACCCCAAAGCTGTATACATCAGACCTGAAGTTCCAAAGAAGCAACATATATTAGCTTGGTCTGAAATTTCAGGAAAAAACATGGTGGCAGGGAGCAACTGAGGATATAGGTTAGAGACATACTTTTCATCTGAGGGTTCATTACGAAGAACCTCTGGTGCCATCCATTGAGGCTACAAAGCAGAAAAAACGGCAGAATCAGCTTTTCCAGTCTTTGTTCTGTGTGGCAATAAAAATTATAACAGAGAAAAAAGCAGATGGAGGGAAAAAATGCAAACATATCAAGGATCTTATGGTTAATAAGGAAAAAATAATGGGTGCCTACCGTGCCCTTTCCAGTCTTTGTTGTGAGATATGTTTCATTCTTAAGACGCGAAAGACCAAAATCACCAACCTGTTTAGCTAACACGTGATCAAGTAGTCCAGCTATATAGAAAACGCCGCTAGGATATCCTTAAGCAGTCAACTAAACAAATGCACAACTAAACAAATGGAGGAAAAAAAACAAACAATGGCAAACCTTCACAGTCCAATTCTTGTCAACTAGAAGATTTGAAGACTTCAAATCGCGATGAATGATAGGGGGATTGCAATGATGGAGATAATTTACACCTCGCGACTGTAGATTTAGAAAAAGTAGTCACTTTCTAGTGTATAAATCAAAGAAGGCCACATCAAAGTGAAAGAAGAAATAGAGCTCCAAGAACAGATGTCTCAACTGAAGTAATAACACCAAAAACATAAAAGGAAATAGAAAGAAACCATGCCACTATCTGACATCAATTCAAATTATCGAAAATAGATATATATCCCATAATTTCACAAAGCACTCACTATATCTAAGGCCATATGAACTCGTCGTCTCCAGTCAAGTTTGGTGGTGTTTCTCTGAAGTAAGCGAAACAAGCTGCCACTGAATTAAAGAGATACAAATGAAGGTAAGGAACAATAATCAGTCATACTGGATATTTTGTCACATCAAAACAATGAAGAAAGTCAGGATGCTCATGATATAGAGGACCATAAATAAGATTCAGAACGGACCGTGGAAGGAACTCTGTCACAATGCAGAGACGCTGAGGTGAAGTCACGGCCCCCATAAAGAGAAGAACATTTGGATGTCGAAGTCTTTTCATAACAGACACCTTCATACATAAGATATTTGTCAAATCAATGTTAATATTTTTTTTTTTTTTTGGGGTGGGGGTGGTTCAATTGCTCAGGGTATATACCTAGCTAGTATAGAGGTACATATTATAGAGTACAATATATGTGATGATGAAAATAGAGAAAGAAATCTGAAAGGCAGACACAATGAAGTGGAAGAACAAGCTCCCTGCACCTACAACTCCCCAACGTTTGTGTTCTAAGATATATCAATGACAGAAGTGTACCTGATCAATATGGCTACACTATATCTAATAACATAATTTCCAATGATGGGGGTTTTCAATTTTTGAAACTAATAAAACAGGTTTGAATCCTTATAAGATAATTTTTGTATAAGAATCGTCAAACTTACTGATATAGTGTAATCCTGGGAACAATAACAGTGGGTCACATCCATACTATCAAGGTAGACTGGTCACTGGAGTTTAATGTTAATTATCATGGGGGAAACAAAGTGGATCTTTTTTATTGTTGGCGTGACCATTTCTTTTTTCTTTTAATTTTGTTTTTTTAATCACCTTTAATTTATCTCTATCTTCCAACTTCCCATCAGGTTTGCATCACTCAAACTTTTTTTATATTTAATTATTTTTTTTTAAATAAAAACATTTATCACATTTAACTTTCCAACTTATCCAATGAGAGCATTAAAGACTAAGGGCCCGTTTGGGAAAATAGCTTAATTAAGCACTTATGTCTATAAGCTTCAATAAGCTCTTTTTGATAAGCTTCTCCATGAAGCTTATTGAAATAAGC
>JANHAO010029139.1:0-10437 GCA_026873985.1 Saraca asoca
TATGTATAGATAGGATAGAAAGATCCGGTTTTGCTTGCAACATATATCCACAATTTCCAAACATAGAAAATAGAGTACCGATTTGCGGGACTTCAGATTGTGGCAGTTGATAATCTAGTATTTACAACTGTAAACCTTAACCCCAAACGGTCAACCGTTTCAATATAGCATAAGACTTAGACGAAGTTATTTGGGAGTTTATCATAAAGTTTTCCAATTAAATTTAACAATGTGTATCAATTATCTATTTAATATTCTAAATTTGATAAAAAAAGAATATAAAATCTGAATTGAACTTTTTTCAACGTATCATTAATAAGAATTTAATTTTACATAAAATATAAAATTACCTATTATAGTTTTTTTAAATGCTCGTTACAACTTTTTTTAATGAGTTAAGAAATAAATGTTTTATTATGAATCATTTTCTATTTGTTTTCTATAAATCTTTCAGTATTCGTATCTTCAATTTACTTGGGGAACGTAAACAAATAAATAAAAAATTTACTATCAAACACTAAATTCTAAATATGTAAAATATGAACCGTGAACCGTGAACCTAATACACTAAACACAAAATTACCTTTATTCAAAATTTGAGGATTAATTTAGATTTTTTTAAGTTTGTGATTTAGAACTTAGAAGTAAGTGGTTGGGAGTATTTTTTTTTTTAAATTAAAATTTGTATTGTACAAAGAATTAAATTAGTATTTTTGATATTTTGAAAAAAAATCAATTTAAATTTCATTTTTATCAAATTTAAAATATTAAAATGATAATTAATACACCTAAGGAACTTCATTTTTTTAATCATATTAATATATATATATATATATATATTTCGTTGAATATGTATAAATTTGGTTGAAGAACTTTTGTGATAAAAACCTAAGGAATTTTGCTCAAGTTGTCTTTCAATAATTATAAGTTAAAATGCGCTAAATCCTCTGTACTTTGAATCATGTGCATATAACTTCTTGATCTATCTTTAAAAATTTATATCTAATATTTTTTTATTTTAAGTT
The DNA here is from genome assembly GCA_026873985.1 of Saraca asoca. Classification (NCBI taxonomy): domain Eukaryota; kingdom Viridiplantae; phylum Streptophyta; class Magnoliopsida; order Fabales; family Fabaceae; genus Saraca; species Saraca asoca. Next base: position 1,026 of record JANHAO010029139.1, read on the forward strand.
ATGTGTACTTTATTCATATATATATATATATCTATTTTTTATTCATAAATTTATGATATTTGATGCATTTTAACTTATAAATAATATATATTATAAAAAATTATAATATGTATAAATATTTATCATTATTTTAGTTTCTATTTAAATTTGCATATTTATAATAAAAATATTGTTATTGTAAATATAAAATTCAATAAATTTTAAATTATTTTTGTTTTATAAACTATAAACATATTGATTTTATATAAAAAAGAAATAACTTAATTAGAAATATTTATAATAAAATAATTATAAAAAATGTATATATGTATACTTTTATATATATATATATTATTTATATGGTAAAATGTATAAAATGCCTCGAGGTTTATAATGAAAAATAGAAAGTATGAATAAAGTGCACATAACTTAAATTATAAGAAGGTTAAATATATATCTATATCTATTTAAATATTAGTGAGTTATATGTACATAGTTCAAAATATATGGGATTTGGTTTATTTTGACTTAAATTATATCCAACATAATAAAGCTCACATATTCTTTTTACTTATTAGAAAATATGGCTGGTAGTTTAAAATGAGTCATCCTTATCTTACATTTGATTAGATGGAATGAGAATATCTGTCTCTAAGAAGTAGTCATTCGATTATTTATGAATTAACCTTTTTACACTTTTATTTTTTACATCTTTCATATACTTTAATTATCTTTATATTAATCAATAAGAAAATAATGTCATGTTTTCAATAATTTTATTATTAAAATACTTTAATAATTATTTTTTTAATAATAAAATTTAAAATAAGATATATTATTAATAAAAATAAATATTATTTATTATATAAAATTATTTAATATAAAATAAAAATTAATGAATTAAAATTTATTAACATATGAAGAAAGTCAAAATTATAAAAAAAAAAGATAGCATACTTAAAGAATAAACTAATATTATACTATTTATAAATTTTGAAATTTTACACATTTTTTTATTATTTTTAGATAACTATTTTATTTTATTTTATTTTTTGTAATAAGAGCATTATTATCAGATTTAATTATATTTTTGATCCTCCTAATAAATAATTTGATCACGTTTAGTCCTCAAATATTAAAATTCTATTTTGATTTTCCTGATTGTCAAAGTTGAATAATTTCGATATCAACCCTAACTCTCATTAAATTGCTAGCGAAAGAACTTAAGTAGCAATTTTTTTTGCCAATGTGACATTACATGTCACTTAAATTTTTTTCTATAAAGTGCCTAGCCAGTAATTTTTTCTTTCTTTTTATCCTATTTGTTTTTTTCTTCCATTTCTTATTCACTTGACATCATTTCTCAAATCTTTTCCGAGCAACATTAACCTGAAGATCTATGTAAGACATCAGCTTTATAGACCTCAAATTCCTCAATTTTTGCCCTCAGCCTCTTCAGCACCTTCAAAGAAAATATAATCTTTCACATTTCCCTTTTCTTAATGTCCTTCCTTCTTGCTTGTCCGACCTGCATTGTTCTCCTTCTCAAAAAGCAAAGCCACGAACGATTTCACTCTTAGAGGAGAAAAAATAATAATAAAAAAAAACCAACCCTTCCTCACTTATTCCTCACCTTTGAATTTTTTTTTTCCCTAAACCTCCTAGCATGAAAGCTTGCAAAACCTTCCGTCGTCATTCATTCTTTGCTCATCGTGAATACCGCCGGAGAAAGAAGAGGGAAATTTTGACATCCGTGTGATCGGTTCTAGCTAGGTGTTTGGGGGGTGATTCTATGTATTATTCTGGGTTTGATTTTACTATACTTTTTTCTAGATTTGATGTATTTGGTTTACACTTTTCTAGGTTTGATTTTACATTTCAATTTAGATTTACACTTCCCATTTTTTTGGGACTGATGTTTTAAAATTTGTTTTTTTTTTCCGGGTTAATACTCTTCTAGTTTTAACACTTGTTTAACTCTAGGTTTACACTTTTGAGTTTTTTTTTTTTTTGGACTTTCTGGGTTTTTCAACTTGTACATGTAATGCTACGTTAGAAAATAAAATTATCACGTCAACTTTTGTGTTAGCAATTTGACAAGATTTAGGATTAGGGATTGAAATTGTTCTATTTTGATAATTAGGATGACCAAAATAGAATTTCAATATTTAAGGAAACTAAGTAAGATCAAATCAAATATAAGGGGCTAAGGAGACTAAAATTATAATTATGCCGTATTATAATTGATTTTTTTTTCCTTTTCAATTCTATAATATTTTATTGTACAAAATATAAAAATGAAATGGAATGTCCAATTATACTAAACAATTATGAAATGATTATTCCATTCTATTCTCACTCTTATTCCATCCAATGGATGAAATGGAAATAAAGAAAAAATTTATTTCATATACATTATAAAATAAAAATATCTATTCTCTAGAAAATGTCTATTCCATCTCCAATGCAATGAAATGAATTATTCTATCAATGTCTATAGATTTTTAGACCTTTATTCTATACATCCTTCAAATATTTGAAAATTATTTTTATATTAATAAATAATAAAACTATTAATTTTTCAATATTTTTACTATAAAAATATTTTGATAATCATGTTTTAGTAATAGAATTTAAAATAATATACTTTTATATTCCATTAATGATCTTTTTTCTATCAGAACTAATGAAGTAATTAGTTCAATACACAACTGCTTTTGTAAACTAAATCTTTGAAAGAATTTCTCATGCAGAAAAACCAAAATAATTTGCACGAGCACTCGACCATGGGCAATGGAGGTACAACAAAATTAGCAAGGGTCGAAAACTCAATCATACAAGACTACTCATCATCATCTTGCTCATATCAGACAGGCAGAAAATGAATTCAAGGCCTTACTTGGACACCCTGCTGCTGCAAATTTCCTTGTACCCACACCTTACGGGGGAATATACAGTAGAGTGAAGAAATGCAGTCAATATGAATGGGAATGCTGCTCTTTACATATTTTGAAAAACCAGATTTCAACAGATTCTAAGAAGCAGCATAATGTTGTAGCCAATGAGAAACAAGTACATCAACTGAAATGAGATGAATTACATCTACCAGTCGATATAGATGTCAAATAGACATCATATTAATTGTCCAATATTGTCAATACTAAAATAAATGAAAATTCCTTTTCGAAATCAGGACAAAATATGCATAATGCGTAGAAAAAGAGAAGAATAAGCCATGGAAAAGATTTTATCAAGGCACGGAACTCCACCAAACATCTCCTTAGTTAGCTATAACAACATCCATCTGCTGAGAGGGGTCAGAAAGAGAATGCCTACCTTTAGATCAAAATTATCAGAACTATAACCCAGAAGGACAAAAGAGACAAAGATAGTTAAAGCAATATTCTCTAACACTTAACTGTGATAGTTCTTTCAAGAAAACAATAATAAAACCAAAGGCACAACAAACATTGCAGCCATCTTAACCAGAAGTTTCATTAATAAAACCTTCCTTGCGACCTTCAAAGCCAGGCCGCATAAGCTTTTTCTCTCTTTTTGCAATTTTACGCATTTTCTTCTGATGAATTCTCTCAGCTATATTTTCTGACCTTTTCTGTTGCTTCCCTGCTTTCATTTGATCCCTGGTCTCAATTCTCTCCTTCCATTTCTCTGCATTTTTCTGGTGCTTCTTCTTCTCTTTGTGTATGCTCTTTTGTAACAGTTTAGGATCATCATGGACCTTAACCCCTGCAGCCCTATCCATTGCTGCTTTCCATGATTGCTTCTTTGCAATAGCTTCACCCTTCTCAGGATCTTTCTTTGCTTCTTCCAATTTCTTTGCCCTTTCAAGTTCCGCATGCTTTGAAATTTTTTTCATTTTCTTCCCCTGCTTCTCCTCATTGTCAAGCTTGATATGACTAAACACAAGCTCTTTTGAAGCCTCAGCAGCATCCTCTTTTGATCTGTCTGCCGACGAACCAGGTGCAGGTTTATTTTCTTGACTTCTATTGTCCCTCTTACGTTTCTTGTTCTGAGTATCTCTCTTTGCATTTTTTTGATCCCTTTTCTTTGCTCTCTCTGAATTTCCACTATTACGACTTGCACGAAACTCTTCAATTTTGCGATGAAGCCGTTGCCTAAGTTCTTCATATGTCACGGAATGGTCATCTTCTTCCAGACCTGACTTGAAAGGTCTTGTCACCCTTTCTTCATCATCATCACTCTCATTCAAATTTTCTTCTCCCAAGCTTTGCTTCAGCAGGTCAAGTGTTGTTGCATGAGGCTTGTCTGGGTCTAACCGTTCCCTCTTAGATTTTTTGATATTTTCCTTTGTTTCCTTCTTTGCTTCAGCTTTTTTAGATTTACTGAGAGCCTGAAACCATGTTTTCTCATTATCATCCACCGGTAGATAAAACTTGGCCGGGATAAGCTCAATCAGCTTGTCAAAGAAGAGGGCATGCTCATGACAGACAGATTTCAAATCTCCAGCAGCAATGGTCTCGGAAGCAGAATTTTGCTTTCTCTTTTTCATCTGCATGACAACCAAGATTGAATCAAGAATGAAGGGTGAATAACAAACAAGTGAAGAAATTTTGTTTCTATGTCATTCCCAAGTTCCTGTTCTCAGAGATTGACGGTGCTGACATTTACAGATTCTTCTACAAGTTAGATAGAAGATTGGGTGCCAAAGAGTTTAGATAATTCTCAAGTGAGGATCACTTCACCTAAGTATACACAAGAAACGCAAAGTTGAGCCATTTCAGATGATAAGCACAAAACTTTTCGGTTTCCTTCACAATGGATAAGAAATAGAGAACAAATGCGGATATTCAGAAAATTTTGATGGAACAATATATGAATCTTGCTCTTTTGTTCAAATTTCACTTCAAAGCATAAGGATTTCTGTTAAAAAAAAAGCTGAAAAAAAATTAAAACAAAAGAAGAAACTAAACTTAGATCAAGAGAAAGACACAGAAACTAAAGTTACTAAACCCAGATCAAGGGCGAGGAAAAAAAAAAAGCACAAATATTCTAACAAACTGCCATCAGACCCAAAGCCCATCCTCCTCCTTCAATCTCTAACAAATTACAAAGCATTTAAAAAAATAAAATGAGTTAAGATATTTTACCTTCGAAGTTTCAAGCCTGCAATTCGATTTCCACTTGCTTATTGTTCAGTTTCCAAACTTCAACTTCCTATTTGGGAAAAAAGTTATCATGACTAAAATTAGATAAAAACAACAATTAGTCATCTATACATTAGTATAGAAATAATATACTTAATGGTCCCTGAAAAGCATTGATACTACCATTACTACTGAACATAATGAATATAAGCCATCGAAAACCAAATTTTTATGCCATAGAACCAATTTTCTCCTCCATTAAGCCAAGCTCGTACATGATAGATATCTCAAATAATACAAGAACTCGCATGTTGAAACTATATCAATTTCCATTTTTTTTTAAACCGCAGAATCCCAGTATAATGGAAGCACTCGCACGTTCTTGTCGAAGAAAAAATTCACAAAAAAAGTATATATAAATTCACCTCATGTTACTCAAATAGAACTACCCCGCCTATCGCAATGAATGAAACACAATAACCATGAGCAGCATGAATCAAACAATTAATCAGAAGCATGATTAAAACCACCGATCATTACAACAGAAGTTCAAGGGAGAGTGAAAGGGAAAACCAGGGAGAAATCAAAGGGAAAAACGAGCAAACCAGCATGCAGAAATTGAACAATAAAAGGGAAACGAAACTCACAATGAAATCGAACTTGAGCTCTGTCTGCTTTGCCGCCGTAGCTGTGTCGCCGCAAGAGAGGCTGAAAGCTACCACCGTCCGAGTTTGAGAGTTTGGGACTGGGACATGGGGATGAATGCTGCAGCTGCCTAGGGCTAGGAATTGGATTTTTTATTTTTTATTTTCTATTTTCTATTTTCTATTTTCAAACGCCTATGTGTGTGTTTGGCAAGAATTTCGACAACTCAATTGAGTTTAGCGGGTTTGAGAACGAGTCTGATAACTCAATGCTACGGTGGATGCATGTTAGGATTGAATTAGGTTGTCACTTTGGTAATGTGTTTTTATTCTCATTAAAAAAATCAATTATAATTTTAAATATTTGACAATATAATTTTTAATATATATAAATTTCATAAAATTTATATATCAACAACTAAATTAATAATTATTTTTATTAGATAAAAACAAATGATTTATTTGATATAGTCTACATATCTATCTCATTCGTGACGTTTGATTTTATTTGATTAGTAGATAATTTTTTAAAGTTTGGACTAATATATTAATATGTGTAGATATATAAATTATTAGTAATAATTTTTAAACATATTATTAATGAATATAAATACTTTAATAACAAATATAATTCAACCATATCAATAATCACAATATAATATTATAATATATTTTAGAATTGATGGAAGAAAATATTATGATTTTGGACACTTTCTAATGTGTATTATTTTTTCTCTTGAATATATTTTATATTATATATATTATAGTGCTATATATAAAAAAAAAAATGAAGCGGCCTAGCTTGTCATTAAACTTTAATTAGCATTGCTTATCTTATTTTATAAAATGGACAAAAACTTAGGCACAAACCTATTCATATTAGCTATAAGAAAAGGGAGAAGCCCTCAAACACTTGGTCGTCCTTCTTCCATTTGCTATAGCTAATAGATGTGGAGGGCACCAAATGTTCGTTGCTTTTGTAAATTTTTACTTTTAAATAGTTTTAAAATAAACAATTGCTTATTTTTTTTATTATATTTACATACATTAATATAATTTAAATTAAATTAATTATTAACATATATATTGTTATATGTGAAATTTAGAACGTCCTTAATGGGCAGATAAGTGATCCGAGTGTGGCAAGAATTCAGCTCGCAGGACGCTCAGAGCACTAAGTCTCAGCTCGTGCCAATAGCGACCTTTTCTGCTCGAGCTCGGCCTAGCAAGATCGAGCTTGACCCGTTACTTTAGAAAATAGCAGCTCCCTCAGACCAAAGGATCTGGCCTGTGAGGTGCAACCAGCAATCCAAGAGCTCGTTAAGTAGGAGACTAGCATATGAACTGCCCAGCAAACACGTGGAGCCCACCTATAGAAGACAATCTATAAAAGACGACTTGTAGGATCTTAGTCTGTCCATTCTGTCTTGTGCATTAAATACTTGATATAATAGATTTATTACATGTAAAATTATATTTGTAACCTCTTCTTATCTATAAATAGAAGGAAAGAGATGAACGTTGGGGAGGAATGAGGCAATTATATCGAAACTCTGTAAAAATACTTTCAGACCAATATATTACTATGGACGTAGGGTCTGATTCTATTCAAATTTGGCCGAACCACATTAAAAGCTCTGTGTTTTCTATTGCTCTTCCTTTTCTTCTCGCCTTCTTCGTTTGTTTGCCGTATTTATAATCAGATTACAGTTTGAGATCCGAAAAGAATCATTTGTTAGTTGAAGTTTGGCCCAGAACCAAAATCCGCCGTCAACATTTTGGCACTGTCTGTGGGGATCTCTTCTGTTCTTTGGTTTGTTTTTCTGCTATAATGGCCAAGGGAAGAGCCACCAGAGCTTCAAATGCATTGTTTAATCCTTCAAAAGGTCATGTGTCAATGACAGACTCCTCCACCACTCCTATCATCGGTGTTACCATTGGCTTGCCCCCAGCCAGTTTTGTTCAGCTCGCTGCCATTGCTAACGGCATCTATGGAGTGTAGATTTGGCTACAACATCAGGAAAAACTGAAAAATATGATGGGAGAGTTGACTAGAGCAGTCATGATGTTAGCGAAAGGTGTGCAAAGACAGACCGAAGCCGTAGCGCTCATGAATGTTCACCACTAGTAGTAAGTGGGACGTTCAGGCAATGCCAATAAGAAAAATTCTCCAATTCACTGCTCACAAGAGCAAATTCCAGGTCGTAGCTGTCACGACCATGAGGACCAAAGAATCTATGAATCTTCTAGCTAGGAATTTGGGATGCGAGACCCGTTGGTTGAAGAGTTATTTCAGAAAATGATCCGATTGGAGGAATGCCTTTGATCTTTGAATAATCGAGCTTACTACGAAGAAAGGCCGCCACTTTCCAAGGAAATCGAGACTCAAGCCCTTCCCCCCAAGCTCAAGGTCCCTGCGATTCAGTTGTATAATGGGAACTCCGATTCGTACAATCATATAGATGCGTTCAATGTTAAGATGGACTTGCAAATGTGGCTACATTGGGAGGTGTACTCAAGCCTGATTTAGAAACCTCCCAGCTCACTCGGTTGGTAGTTGGGAAGATTGCTAACAAAAGTTTATCGGCCAATATTGAGAGCTGAAGAGACAGCTCATGCCCCCTGCCATCTCACCATGATCTTCCAGGGCAAACATGAGTCACTAAAGGACTACATTGCCAGGTTTAGGCTAAAAGCCAATTCAGTGGAGAATTCATCTGAAGAAACCATGCTGGCAATGATCTTCGCGGGACTCTGTAAAGATGGAAAGCTGTACAAAAGCCTGTACAAGTCCCTAGTGAAGGATCTTACCAAGTTCTATGAGTGAGCTACTAAGCAGATCAAATGGGATGAGACTTTTGGCTCAGGAAAGTCCGATAGGAAGGATGAGAAAGCTGGCTCCTCCCACAACAGGAAGAGAAGCAATATGAACCAGGTTGATCACTCTGCTAGGCGGACTACGAAGAAGTCCAAAATGCCCAAAGGTGAGCCACCCCAACATTCGAATCGCCACGAGTAATACAATATCCTATCAGACTCTTAAGATAGGATTTATGCGGTAGAAAAGGACAAGGAAGACTTCGAAAGGCCTAGACCTTTGAAGACCCTATTCAGGCAAAGAAATAGAGACAAGTTTTGTGCCTATCATAACCAGGCCAGACACGGGAGTATGTGGTGCGGCCTGCGGGGCAGCAATCTCAACTTCCCCGCATGATGTCGACCAAGAGTCGGGGGGTTCGGTTAGAATTATACATTGACAATGTATTTTAAATTTAAGAGTTAATGTAAATACTTTCCTTTATCCCTGTTGAAAGTTGTTTGCCGATTGGCTTGCTGTCATTGTCTTCATCCCTATTTGATCTCCTCCTTGCTATCAAATGCTTGCAATTCCCATAGCTTGCATGCGATCGACTCTTTTAAATCTCTCGGGTGACTTTGTGCCAATTGAGGCCTCTAGTCTGATTGAGGCACCCCTGAGCTCATTCTACAGATGAATTGACGAAGTTGCCAGCTTCCTAAGTTAAGGCCCCTTGGAGTTCATTCCGGAGATGAATTGATGAAGTTGCTAGCTTCCTAAGCTGAGACCCCCTGGAGCTCATTCTGGAGATGAATTGATGAAGTTGCCAACTTCCTAAGCTAAGGTCCCCTGGAGCTCATTTCGGT